>JAWWLV010000100.1:68633989-68644849 GCA_035041135.1 Platyrinchus mystaceus
TTTCAATGTGAACTATTCTTGGAATACCCTGCACTCTGAGTCAATTTTTCTTTTTTTGACATGATGGTGCACGTGCTCCCCACTGGTGCTGGCTTGCTTGTCCTTTCTGGGAGCTGGAGAAAGGGAGGGAGAGACAGGGGAGCCGCCCACCTCGCTGATGCTGCCGCCCCCCTCCTCAGCCCGGCTGTGCAGTCCGGAGAGGGGGGCCAGAAGGGACTGAAGGAACTTTGCCACCGGGGCTCTGGCGATTTGCCCAAGTTGAGAGGCTGCCGACACTGCTTGCCCAGCAGAGGAGATGCCCCTGCCTCTCGCCCGCCCCGCATCGCAGAGGAGGAGGAGGAGGATGGGGCTGCTTGGTTTCCGCCCCCAACCCCCTGTGGGGGGGGGAGGGGGCCGGATAAGGGACTCTAGGGGGCCAGACCCGGCCCACGGGCCATAGTTTGGGGACCCCTGCCATAGACCCTTCACTGAGCAAAAAAATTAAAAGGTCCTTTTCATCCTAAAGAAACTAAGAGCAGCATTCAAAACTTGGTAGCTGCAAGCTGTCAGCATAGGTTGGGCTCTATTCAGATTCCCAAGGTTTGTTTTTCATGGCAAGAAGGTGTTGGTAGAATGTGGTGCTGAAATACAGCCTTAGCTGTTTGTCCAAACAGCAGCCTGGTGCAGCCAGTCCTGGGCTAACAGGAAGATTAGTTTGTTAATGTGTATAAAGCAGACTGAAGATGCTGCTAGATGGCACTCATAATTTGCATTCTGCATGTTGCATAGTCTATAAAGATCATAAGCAAGTTGCTGACAGAATAATATTATAAGGCAATGTACTACATGTAGATCATAAAGGATTTAGTTTTAGGCCTTAAGGCTAAAATCCCACTACTGCAGTTTATTACCCAACAATATCCCAGTAATGAGCTTTTTGATTTCTCCCCCTGTGAATGCCTAAAAAGCTACACAGACACAGTTTAGCATTGGTGCTGGGTCAAACTGAATCCCGCAGAGAACTTTTTTTTATTTACTGATAATGTTACATTTTATCACACTTGGCGAGGGATGTGCAAACTACAGGAAGAGGGGAACGCATGGAACTATTTGCCACACAACTACACATTTTTCAAACTATACAAACTCTTCACTAACCACCTGCAACATACTGTTGCTATTAATTAACTAACCAATACATAGTCCTTGAGTGGAACTACTATAAACAGTCCTCTTGCTTCAGAATTGCTTCTGGTTTCAGGCATATGTAGCACATGGTGTCTTTTTGCTGAAGTTAGCAGCTTCTTAGCAGCTCCTTTTCTCCCTTGCTCAAGCCCCAAGGTCGTTTGCTGAATTGCTTAGTTATCTCTGGAGCCTCCTGCCAAACACCTGCTACACCCCCCCCCACACACACACCTCTAGGAAGATTTCCTGAAGAACTGTCTAAATTATCTGCACACATTTCTGAGAACTGTATAAAACTGGGGTGGAAGCCCTTTTGCTTGTTAATACCAAAAAGACCTTTCGAACACCTCCACTGAGTCACAGATTAGCACACATCTTAGCATGCTTCAATAAAAATGCAAAACGAAATCACATGGCTGTGAGCCATATGAAATGAGGCCATGGGTTTGCATCCTTTCCATGGATCTTGTATTCCTCAACGCAGTGTAAAACCAGGAATGGAGATGAGCATGCAGGGAGAGAGGAAAAAAATCACAACCACTTGTGTCTCCAAGACCTTCATACTGCCAGTTTCTTGAGCCCTTCAATATTAAGTTTTCTGTGAAGCACCTTACATGTTTATGGGTAACTGTCAAAAAAAACCCAACCAAACATTAAGAAAAAGAAAAAAAATAATTTATAATAGTTTTCAGCTACTTGAGTATCCTACAGCATGGCCCATGATTCTCCACTTGACAGCAATGTTTTGGACCATTTGTGTAGAATATTGTGTTTGTGTTGTTACATTTTTTAGATAGTGTCTGGTGCAATGAGGTGCTGGTTCATCACTAGGGCTTCTGAACACTATAGTAATATTCTGAATACACAGGAATTGCTGTTAGGTACAAAGGATTTCCTCAACTCTTATTTTCACAAGCCCTGATTCAGGACTGCATTTAAGCACATTTAAGGAGCATCTTGAAGAGTTAAAAGAACAACAAAAAAGACAGGAAAAAGGAAAAAAACAACCAATGAACCCAAAACATGATGATTTTCTGAATTGAGAAAATAAGCATCTTGTCCTTGCAATGCCTCTTCCTTCCATATCATCCCAAAATTGGGGTTGGGGTGCAGCAGTTCTAATTAGAATCACATTTCAACAAAGAACATATATTTGAGATCTCCTTAAGATTCCTGCCTAGGTTGTATAAAACACTACATAGAAAAAAAAAAGAAAAAAAAAAAGTAAAATGAACTTCCAATTGGACAATATGGGAAAGCAGTTCAATCCCATGTTGGTTTGGCTTATTTCTTTTTCTTTATTTTTTAAGCTATTTCTTAAATAATAAATGCACATGAAATATTAAATATGCATATACTGTATTTAAAAAAAAATTAAAAAATCAAACGAATGGAGCACAAGATTGTTCTATAAGTTGTGCTGCCTAATTTTTAGTTTGTATTCATAAGTGGTTTTTAAAAGCCTTTTTAAATGTGTAATTTGCATGTTCTACTTTGATTATATGTAAACATATTTTAGAGAAAATAATGTATTTGTATTTTATTGAATATTGAAGCAAGAAAAAAAACTTGTACATTGTTTGAAATGTTCTTTTTTAATGGTTTTTATTCATGAAGCATTTTTGTACATTTAAAAATTGATATAGACTTGATGTTCTTTGAGGCTTAGCTACATCTGGCATGCTTTTATGTCATGCTCCTTCATGATCTTAGATGTTGGTTTTTAAACTTTTTTCTAAAACAAAGCTCAGTCTTTTTGCTACCAGTACAGAGCACTTAACTAAAAAAAAAACAACAAAAGAAAGTTAATCCTATTAATATGTTATTCATTGTGTGAAACTAAAGGGATTCAATTCAGTCTGAATTGTGAGTTCTTTTGTCTTATTTTCCGTTTCCCATCACTAAGGATTTTTACAGCTTTTGGAATAATAATACTGTGCATTCACAAGCCCTCTTTATGGTAATGGAGAAAAACATGCTTTGGTTCTGTTCTTTTTTCTTCTCTTTCCTTTTTCTTTTTATTTATTTTTCACAGAATATCCTTAAAAATGGACTGTGCCATGGGCCCCATGGACAAAAGGGGAATTTGCATTTTGGGGCTGTGCGTATCACCAAATGAACAGAAACATCTCTGGTCCAAATTGTGTCCCCAGACACCAGTGTGGTACAACTTGACACTCAGGTGGGATTTCTACTCCTGAAGCAGATGGGGCATCCCTCTCTAGATCCCTGTAGAGAAGGGAGTCCCAGGGGCTGAGTTTTGGATGAGGAGGTGATGGGAGCCAACCCTCTCCTCACTGAGCATCAGAGATGAAGGGCTGTAGGGCAAGGGGTATTTTCCATTCTGTGAAGTCTCATGCTGTGACTATGGGACTAGGAGTTGGTTGTAGCATGGTTTAAGTTCCATTTCCAAGTTGCTACTGAGATTGGTCAGATGCCATTGTACAGTCAGCTTCAACATCCCCAAGATCCTCTGCAGCAACATCAGATTTCATCTTTTTCCTTCTCCTCAGAGAGGATCCACCACCTGGCTCAGCAACCTGCACATGGAAATGAAATCTCGTTTCCTGGAGAAGACAGTGATGGTCAGGCAGGATAGATAACTCAGTGTCCTCTCATGTTCTTCCCTTCTGAAGCTTTGCAGGATGGGTTGGCTTGATGGGACCAACTAATCCAACCATAAACATGACCCCTCTGACAGCTGTTTTGACAGTTGTTGTTTTATGTTACTATAGTAGAGCTGCTCCAAAGATCCTGTTTTTTTACAAGAGCATGTAGTGATAGGACAAGGGGAATGGCTTAAAACGGAAAGAGATTAGGTTTAGATTAGATGTTTAGAATAAATTCTTTACTGTGAGGATGGTGAAGCACTGGAACATGTTGCCCAGAGAAGTTGTGGATGCCCCATCCCTGGAAGTGTTCAAGGCCATATTGGATAGGGTTCTGAGCAACCTGGTCTAGTGGAAGGTGTCCCTGCCCACAGAAGGGGGGTTGGAACTTGATGATCTTTAAGGTCCCTTCCAACCCATTCTATGATGTTATCAAATGGGATGGGGCTTTTTTCTTTCTCCTCTCTCTTTAATATATGCATAGCCCAAGCTTTTGACAACAGTTTGCAAAGGTGCTGACATCTTTGCTCACTTTTTTTCTATCAGGATCTGTGATGTATAAGCTACTGTTCTCCAACTCCAACCACATTTTTTGTAAAAGACCTGTGGCAAGACTCCCTTGGAAGCATCTGTGAACTGTCAAGTTTCGCGCTTGCTACTGCAGTATCTCAGGACTGTTGTCCCCTCCTGCCATCTCTTTCCTGAGATTTACCTCCCATTGCCAGTGCACTCTGCTGTACTTTGGTGGTGTCACCCTGCAGGCATGATGGAGCAAGGCTGGGAGAGAAGCTGTTGGGGAGAGAAGTTGGTGATGTTGGGTTTCTGTCACTGGAGGGGGCAAGGCATGAGGGACTCCACCTGTGAGGTTTTCATGCTTTCTTTCCTCTGGTTTCTTTTTTCACCAGACTGCTGACACCATGTACAGTGTCAGAGCACCATATCCCTTACCAGTCTCCTCCTGAGCAGGAAGGAGTCTTTGATCATAGTCCTCATCTGCTTTCTCAAAGTCAGGTTCTTGATTGGATCTCTCTGTGACTGTTTCATCCCTGGCAACTACTCCAGCACTGTCTGCTCCTATGGAATAAACCATCTCTGAGAAAAAGCTTTGAAAGTCTTAGAAACAAAGTTTAAGAAATTCACAAGCTCTGGTAGGTTGTAAATTTTTGTAGGTACTCTTTGTTTAATGAGATCTGTGTCTCCTTCCCTGGAGATATTCAAAAGCCATCTGGACACAATCCTGAGTAACATGCCCCAGGGGACCCTACTTGAGCAGGGACATTGAGCTAGGTGACCGCCAGTGGTCCCTTCCAACCTTACCCATTTTGTGATTCTGTGAAATACTGTTATTTTGTCTCATTTTGCATGAGTTCAGTGTTTTCAAAATTTACTTAGAATACTTTCATTATTAATATCTGCCCTGAAATAATTGCAAATAATGAAAACACCAAGGGTGTTAGAGAAATAATGTTCTTTTCTGATTATCCTCCTTTTTTTTTTTTTTTCTGAGCATCCTTTGCTCATAAAAGTTGTGAAGCTCTGTTCAAATCTTCTGTGGTCATCCTCCATATTATTGGAGTTTGAACTTAGGAGGGAATTTCACACTCCACCCTCCAGATATAGATAAGGAGATGAGTGCTATCCCTTTGGGGCAAAGTATGATCTTAATTCACTTTTGATAGCAAAGGTTGTTCATGTCCCTTGGGATAAGGAGGCTGACCATGGTGACCTTAAGTCATCATCAGCTGGCAGAGACAGGGCTTGACCTTATCCCTCTTCTCCTTCATGGTATAATTTCCCACTAGACTCCAGAGCTATCTCATATGTTGAATTTATTTTGTGTCAAGGAAAGTTTAGTTGGTGGAGATGCCTGAAGCTTGTATGCAAGTTCTGTGAGCTCATGATGTCACCAAACATGACAAATGAAACTTATCCAACACCAATTTGATATGAACAAGCAACACTTCTTTATTACAGCACTGGGAAACTGGGGGAATCAGCTCCTCCAAAATGTGCTTATTCATATAGCTTATACACCTTATCATTACATAAATTTCCATTTTTCTATTCATTTTTATACTGGTGTATCCGGGCTTAATTAAACACTGCTACTGTTTGATCTGTGTTTGGCCCAGACACCTGTGAGAGTTTGTTCTTTTCCTGCCAAGTGCACTGATAAACGAGAGCCTTGTCCTTGGGGAGAGAACTTCTTGTATAAACTGTTTTAATTGGTATTCTATGATTGGCTCATTGTCTGTAGAGGACATTTGAAAGAGAAACTGAAGAGGAGGGGAGGAAGTAAAGCCCCCAGACCCAAATAGATAAGACCCCTCAGATCAAACAGCGCATGCGATAGGGGATTTCCAAAGTTCTCACGCATGCGCTGAAGGAGAATACTTACATAATGGGGGAAGGGACCAAAGACCTCCAGCTGGGCGGTGCTGGCCACACAGGCCCAGGTGAACGCCACCAGCTAATTGGATAAAGAGCAAATGCCTGTTGCTCGAGTGCTCTCAAGCTTCACATGAAGGACAACGTTGCCTCAGGCGGGGACGCCAGCTCTCTTGTGAGCTTGCCAGCACTCCGAGGATGCAGCCTCTGCTATGGGTAATTTTAGTCATTCTGGGATCTGTAAGACAACTTCATAAAACACACCTGCATGAGCGGGAGGTTTTACTGAGGGCTTATTTTCTCTCCTCTCCTTTCCTGTCTCTCAGTTTTTGTTGGCCACCTCTTTATAATAAATATTGGTTTCTTTGAGCTTTCAACAGTGTTTTGGTTTTCCATTTCGGCAATCCTCTGACCCCTCTCTGAAACAACTTGTCATGCCTAGCTAAGTTCTATTCTTCCAGTTAGTTATATAGTAGTCATGGTCTAGCTACCCCACTCTTAAATCTAACCTATAAAGTGATTGATTATTTTAGGTATATTGTTTTATTCTACAACAATCATTGGTCTATACTATTTAGCTATACTAATCGGGGTATACAGTATCCAGACTGAGATGGAGAAGGTGCAGGGTACTAGAAAGCAGCTTTGTATGGTCCAGCAACTTCTTGGCAAGATTCCTATGGTTCCATTCTTTCTAACACAATACCCCTAAAAATCCTAGAACACAGTTCTTCTCTACTTTAATCACAGCTACTTCTTTTATATTATCAAATCTTGATTATTTTATCACGCTATTTGCAACAACAGCATTATTTGCCATTCTGTAACACAAAGCATGCACATAATTTTAGAACAATTGTTAGGGAAGAGTGAAAATTAGACAATTTTTTTTTAAAAAAGGCCTTGTCGTTGAGTGGCCAGGTGCAGAAAGGACTCCCTTGCTTTCTAAACTCCTTTTCAGAGAAGGGTTTAGGTGCAGCTGAATCCTACCTTAGCCTCGGACTGTGTCTACAGTTTAAATTTAAGGAATTATAGAGGTGTGATTAAATAGCTTTATCCCACAGGTTTTTAATAACGGCAAAATGGATATATGTATATAAAATAAATTATTTATTATGACAAATAAACAGACAAGTGAACAGACGAAAGATCTTATTCAGAATTATTTACTACACAGCGTAAAAGCTAAAAAACTACTAGTAGAGTGCGACGGTTGAAGGGTGGATAGGGAGGGGGAACTCCAGGACCAGGGGTTTTTAGCCCAGGACCCTGGAGGGGAACGGTGCTCCCCCCCTCCCCCCACCACGTGGTCTCATGGCCACCGCAGAGACCACACACTGAGACCAGCTGTGAGGAGGGGGCAAGAGAGAGGTTTATTGTTGGGGTGGTTACATATATAGGTTTCAGGAGGATTCACAAAGTAATCAATGAGAAGCTCAGGGGGTCTTAACAAACCCACCAATGACAGGCAAGGGTTCACAAAGCCAATGAGAGAACTTCAACTTATCTCTTAAAACATTTCTAAAGTAGAGATAAGACTGAGGAGCCTGGGAAGGAGAAGGTACATTAGCAAAAAGAGTTACAAAAGCCATCTTGGAAATATGTTCACTTTAACATTAAAACCCTCTCTTTCCCATATACACTGCAAGCATATTACAACAGTAGAGTATAATATAGCATAAAGTAGTATAGTGCACTGTATCAAAGCAATTATATTAAAACAATTGTTTTAAAGCTAGCAAAAGAAAAAATCATTAAGTAGAGATTGATATAACTCACCATACAACACAGCAGGCAGATCTCTCTCTTAACCCCTGAGGAGTAACCATGAAGAGGTGTCCCTGCTTCACGGGAGAAGCTCCACACTTCAAGGAAGCATGTGGAAGAGTCTGCCATGTGAAAGTTGGACTGGGCTTTTATAGTTATAAAATGATGGACTGGTAGACACAGATTTTCAGGCCAGCAGACTAGCTAATCTGTCAAATCCTGCTTCAAAAAGCATGATGTGTATTTGAAGTCTGGTGAACCAGGTTGGTTTTAGCATAATTCAACACCAAGACAGAACCCTGGTGCGGCGGCCAAAAAGACGCTTGCTCAGTCTGTTGTCAGGCAACAACAACTTTACTAACAGCAGTCTTAGTTTTATAGTCTTTTTCTCTGTCCATGCATACATATGTTATCTTTCATTGGTTATGGGGTCCTGTCCACGCGTCTAGGCTTATCCTTTGATAGGTGGACATCATCTTTTCACGTGCTGGCATATCTCACAACAACACCTGTTATTTACAGTTTTTCTTCCTCCTTTTTTGCTCTCCCACCTTCCTGGTGTTTACATTCTTTTACAAGCTCACAGCTGTAACTGATCAAATTCAAGGCCTAAGCTGTCTACAGTCCAGTCATTTCCCATACCCTGGCACCAGCAGTTGAACTTGCATGATAGCTTGCATGATGGCTTGCATGATGGCTTGCATTGTATGCATTCTCTGATTGGATTCCAGGCCTTATGGGGTGGGCCATCCTGCCACAACAATGCTACTATTACTGACTAAGTAGAAAAATGTTCCAGTGACTATGGCATAGCAAAGAGAAGACAGTCAGGAGCAAGAAGTATGACACGGATTATGTGAATGATTATGATTAGATTTATCTCTAATGCAGTATCTAAATATTGCCAATGCAGTATCCAATATAACCAGATCTAAAGGGTTGTAACATAAGTAGGTTCAGTTACAAATGTACAAGTTTACAGTCTTTGGCCTTGCAGAATGCACAAATACAAAGCAACAAAGCACCTATGCACATACTTCAGGATTTTATCTCTATATGTGACTGAATCTTAGTGCTTTTACTCACCTGTCCAAAAGTGAGTGTTCCCCCCTCTTATGGCTAGATGTACCCTGCAGGCATCCCTACAACATCCTGAGACCAGTTTTCCCAGTTGGCCCAGTCTCCAGCAGCATTTTATACCCTTTGCAGGATGATGTGTACCAAAGTCAATCTTAATCATCACAGCTCCCCATCTCTGGAATGTATTAATTATGCAAGCATCCAGGCAGTTCCTCCTGCAATTCCCACTTGGTGTTCTTATCTTAGGAAAAAACCCCACTGGCTGTCAGAGACAGCAAGGGAGACGGGGTGTGTGGGGAAACACAAATGAAGACTGGTGTAGTGGTTTGACCTTGGATGAATGCCAGGTATCCACTGGGCCTGCTCCCCACTTCCCTCCGAAGGGAAGGGGAGGAGGGAAAGGGGGGAAAGAAGGGAAGGAAAAAAAAACTAAGGAACCGAAACCACCAAGAGAAATAGCTTTATATTTACACAGAGAGGAAAGAAAGAAAAATTATAAACACTATATACACAGAGAAGAACTAACAACAAAGACTACTTCCCCACAACGAACGCTCTCCTCCTCCAAAGACACAGCCCAACCACCGGCACAGCTATTCGTAAGAGAAGGAAGGACTTGCTTCCTTCCCATCTCTTTAATATTTGGGCTGATGTAACATGATATGGAATATCTTATTGGTAAAATATACATCAGGTGTTCTATCCTAGTTCCATTTCCCTCTCAGGGAAGGTAACAGAACCATTACAACTGGATTATATTTCATTGCTGTCACTGTGACTTTGGGTGAATCAGTGACAGGACCCTACTCAAAGCCCTTCAGTACACACCATCTGGCAAGTTCTAAAAAGCAAAGGGAAGCATAGATGTCAACCTAAAACATATATGTTTGGCCTTTTATGACCAATTAATGAACCACATCCCTAGTGCACTGGCACAGAACTAATAGCAAATGTAAAAATTACAGTGAACTGTGGCATGTCAAATTATCTATGAATTTTTTACTGTGATCTGCAGGAACAACTGGTGTGAAAGCACCATGGAAGTTGTAAGAGGATTTTGACAGAATGTTAGTGCAATCATAAGTAATTTCTTTATGAGAACTAACTTCCTCTACAAAACAGAGCAAAAGCCATTGATTCACATTCTCAGCTTATGCAGATCAGCATTATCAGTTTCAAATATGTTAGAGAAGTTTGCAGGAGCAAAAGATCTGTTTTCATTTTCCTTATGGAAACTATTCATCCCAAAGTGGCTTTGGAGTGCTGCTAGTAATATGATATAATACAAACTACTGTTGTTTATTGCCTGTAAGAAGTGTCATATTGAGAAAACAGACCTTTGTTAAAAATTCAAATGCCTGGAAAACTGGTTCAACAACACCAATAGCCAGGTCACCACAAGAAGAGGGCAAAAGAAGTCGAGTCCTTGGGAAAAAGATGACACATAGTTTTCCATATATCGGGAAGATGTTTAAGTATTAATATCTACTTCTCATTACTCTGTTGTGCTACCAAAAATTTCTGAAAAAAATTATCAGGTCTTGGGTATCATAGAGTGCATCAACCCTGCATAAGTCAAGCATATAGGAACTGTGGCAATGTGGGAAACAGAGGTTTTTAATGTTAAAGTGAACATGTGGCCAAGATGGCTTTGTAATTGTTTTTTGCAAATGTACCTTCTTCTTCCCAGGCTGCCTCAGTCTTATCTCTACTTTAGGAATGTTCTAAGAGATAAACTGAAACTCTCTCATTGGCCTTGTTAACCCTTGCTGTAGTTGGTGGATTTGACCCCCTAAGTTTGTCATTGGCTACTTTTTGGATGCTCCTGAAACCTATATATGTAACCACCCCA
>JAWWLV010000100.1:68644949-68675417 GCA_035041135.1 Platyrinchus mystaceus
TCTCTTCCAAGACAACCATGCTATGATTCTGTGATTTGAGGAAATATGTACTTTTAGCAGGTGGAAATAGTGTTTCTAAAAAAAAAAAAAAGTTAATCCTATTCATATGTTATTCATTGTGTGAAATTAAAGGAATTCAATTCAGTCTAACATGAGTTGTGAATTCTTTTGTCTTATTTTCCATCTGTTTCCCATCACTAAGGAGTTTAATAGCTTTTGGGATACTAATACCATGCATTCACAAGCCCTCTTTATGGTAATGGAGAAAAACATGCCTTGGTTCTGTTCTTTTTTTATTATTATTATTTATTTTTTTTTATTTTTACCAGAATATTTTTAAAAGTTAAAAATTGACTGTGCCATGAGCCCCACAGACAAAAAGGGGATTCACACTCTAGCACTGTGCCTGTCAATAAATGAACAGAAACATCTCTGGTCCAAAGTGTGTCCCGGGGCACCAGTAGGGCAGAACTTGACACCCAGGTGGGGTTTCCACTCCAGAATCCTGCAGGAAAGGCAGTCCCAGGGGCTGGGTTATGGACAAGGGGGTGGTAGGAACCGACCCTGTCCTCCCTGAGCATCAGAAATGAGGGGCTGCAGGTCAAGGGGTGTTTTCCATTTTGTGGAGTCTCATGCTGTGACTGTGGGACTGGGCCCTGGTTGTAGCATGGTGTTAAGTTTGTTTTCCAAGTTGCTGCTGAGAGTGGTCAGCTGCCATTTGTACAGTCAGCCTCAATATCCTCAAGCTCCTCTGCAGCAATGCCAGATTTCCTTTTTTTCCTCCTCTTTCTCCTCAGAGAGGCTCCACCACCTTCCCCAACAGCTCAGCAACCTGTGTGTGGAAATTAAATCTCACCTCCGGGGGAAGTCAGTGATGCTCAGGCAGGATAGATACCTTAGCTTCTCACATTCTTCCCTTCTGAAGCTTTCTGGGATAGGTTTTCTTGGTAGAAGCAGCTCATACAACCCCAAAGACGACCCCTCTGACTGCTGTTTTGACAGCTGTTTCTTCATGCTACTGTAGTAGAGCCGCTCCAAAGATCTCAAATATAATGGGGCTTTTTTTTTTTTTCCCCTTTCCTCCCCTCTCTTTCTCTTTCATATATGCATAGCCCCAGCTTTTGACAACAGTTTGCAAAAGTGATGACATCTTCTCTCACTGTTTTTTATCGGGATCTGTGATGTATAAGCTACTGGTCTCCAACTCTAACCACATTTTAGTGAAAGGCCTGCAGAAAGGCTCCCTTGGAAGCGTCTGTGAGCTGTCAAGTTTCGTGCTTGTTGCTGCAGCATCTCAGGACTGTTCTCTCCTCCTGCCAGCTATTTACTGAGATTTAGCTCCCATCACCCCTGCTCTGCTGTTATTTTGGTGGTGTCACCTCACAGCCACAATGTCGCATTGGGAATGTTGGGTTTCTGTCACTGGAGGGGTCAGGGCATGAAGGACTCCCATCTGTGAGGTTTTTCATGCTTTCTTGACTCTGGTCTTTTTTTTTTTTCCACCAGACTGCTAACACCATGTAGTGTCAGAAGACCATACTCCTCACCAGTCTCCTCCTGGGCAGGGGGAAGTCTTTGGTCATCATCCCCCCCCAGTCTGCTTTGTCGGGGTCAAGTCAGGCTCTTTCTAGGATCCCTCTGTGACTGTTTCATCTGTAACTACTCTAGTGCTGTTTGGTCCCGTGGATTAAACCACCTCTGAGAAAAATTTTAGAAAGTCTTAGAAACAAAGTTTAGGAAATTCACAAGCTCTGGTAGGTTGCCTCCTCTGATGGCCTCCAGTGGCTCCTTCCAACCTTACCTGTTCTGTGATTCTGTGAGATGCTGTTCTCTCATCTCAGTTTGCCTGGGTTCAGTGTTTTCCAAATTAACTTAGAATACTTTCACTATTAAACTCTGCCCTGAAATAATTGCAAATAATGAAAACCTCAAGTGTTCTGGAGAAATAATATCATTTTCTGATTATCCGCCTTTTTATTCTGAGCATCCTTTGCTCATAAAAGTTGGGAACTTCTGTTCAAACCTTCTATGGCCATCCTCCATGGAGTTTGAACTTATGAGGGAATTTCACACCCTACCCTCAAGGTATGGATAAGGAGATGAGTGCTCTCCCTTGAGGCAAAGTATGACCTTAATTCACTTTTGATAGTGGAGGATGTTTGTGTTCCCTGGGGTAAGGAGGCTGACCAAGGTGATCACAACTCATCCTCAGCAGGCAGAGATAAGCCTCAACCTTAGCCCCACTCATTCTCATGGTACCATTTCCCACCAGACTTCAGAGCTCTCTCATATGTTGTCTTTATTTTGTGTCAAGGAAATTTTAGTTGCTGGAGGAGATGCCTGCAGCCTGGTATGCAAGTTGTGTGAGCTCATGACAGGATTATTTGGTGTTCTGTAACACAAAGCATGCACATAATTTTAGAACAATGCTACTGTTACTATGTAGAAAAATGTTCCATGACTTTGAGGGGATCAGTGACAGGACCCTGCTCAAAGCCCTTCAGCACACACCATCTGGCAAGCTCTAGAAAGCAAAGGGAAGCAGAGATGTCAACCAAAAAAAATATATTTTTGGCCTTTTCTGAACAATTCATGAACCACATCACTGTTGCATTAACATAGGGTTTCAGAGCTAATAGCAAGCCCAGAAATTACAATGAAGAGTGACATATCAAACAATCTAGGCATTCTTTTTACTAGGAGCTTCAGGAATAACTGGTGTGAAAGCACTACAGGAGTTGTAAGAGGACTCACAGAATGTTAGTGCAATCATAAGTCATTTCATTATGACAAGCAACCTTCTTTGTAACACAGATCAAGACACACTGGCTCACATTCTCAGTTTATGCAGATCAGCACTATCAGTTTCAATGTGTTAAAGCAGTTTGCAGGAGCAGAAGATCTGTTTTCATTTTCTTTATGGAAACTATTTATCCCAAAGTGCCTTTGGAGTGTCACTAGTTAATAGGATGCCATGCAAACTACTGTTGTTTGTTGCCTGTAAGAAGTGCCATATTGAGAAAACAGACCTTTGTTAAAGGTTCAAGTGTTTGGAAAACTGGTTTAGCAGCACCAGTAGCCAAGTCACCATGGTTTCATTAGAGCTGTGGTGGAAGGAAGAGGGTAAGAGAAGTGAAGAGTCCTCAGGAAAAAGATGAAACATAGTGTTCTATGTACCAGGAAGTTATCTAACTATTAATATCTACTTCTCATGACACTGTTATGCTACAAAAATAATCTGGAATAAATTCCTGTGTCCTAAAAGTCATGGAGTGTCTCAGTCTTGCATAAGTCAAGCATATAGGAAGCCCAATGTTCTTTCTGCAATACTTGAAATAGATGTGGCTTGTATGGCATCTGTTTGTCATATCCCCCTCTGGACCTCCCCCATTCAGTGACAGAAAGCACAGAGCAGGATCCTACTCCCTCTGTATTTTTCCAGGTTATGGGCTCCAGAAGAGGGGGGAAATTGCTTGATTGTCCCTGAACAACTTTGGAAAGGCATGAGAAATTTCTTGCCTGTCTCCATTCCACTCTCACACGTTCTCATGTCTGTCAGTTCTTGAACTGTCCCCACAAATGTTATTGGTAAATAATGCCCCAATCGAACTGTCAGAATTTTTGTCTCAAAGGGAACAAAATTCCCACCTCATCTCCCTGATTTAACATGCCACAATACTATATGTGTACTCTAATATCTCTTGGTGTCTTCTACTTGCCTGGCCTGACATTCTGTTTATATTCTCAAAGAGCAAATCTATCTAGCAGAAAATGTGTTAAAAAGGGCAAACTGAGAGGGGCTTTGCAAGGTAAAGGCAAGGAAGAGAGCACATGAAGAGCATCTGCGGGTGAGCATTTTCAGAGCATGGCAAGAACACAATTAGAGAAGGGATGAAAAGTGATCTCTTAAGGAAGCAAATGATGATGTGGCAGGGCTCTAATGAAGCTAATGGCAAAGGAGGGCCCCGCTTTGTTTTCTAGAAGACAGAAAAAAATAAAACAGCACACTTGAAGGGGGAGCAATGAGTTCAGAAACACAAAAGGGCATTCACTGAAGGGAGGGAGAGGCTGGAGGACATGAAGATTTAGGTCACGGAGAGAGTATAAAAATGGATCTTGCGACAGAAGATGGAAGAGGCAGCCTGCTTGCTTACTGGGCCTTTATTGCTGCTTTCTAAGCTGACACAGCAGTCCTCATTTATCCTCATTAAACAGCTACCATCAAGGCATAGTTAGTGACCATTAGCCCTCAATTCTCTCTCTTTAAACTGCAGATAAATAGCTAGCTTCTTCAAGAAGTAAAACTTTCTTTGCTTGAATTATTGATAGTTACAGTTTCCCAAAATTCTAGTCAGGGATCAGCAAATGACAACAAAGGTCTGACAATAGACAGTAGCTGTACAGAAGTCTGCTTACAAAGATGAGAATTCAAGCAGATGCCCTTTCTAATTAAATGGTCTTAGCTTCACTTACTTAAGAGATAATATAGTAATGTGCTGTTGATCCCTTACCTTCTGGTCCAGTGGAAGGTGTCCCTGCCCATGGCGGGGGGGTGGGAATGAAATGATCTTTAAGGTCCCTTCCAACCCCTATCCCAAGAATCTGAGGATCAAATACTTACACTTTCTGCACATGTGAGCAACTTACTTTCTCATGGGGATGGAAGGAGCTTTGTGCCCAAGAACAAGCCACTGTGCCATCCTATTTATTAGAGAAGGCAACCAAACCACTCTTCCTTTCATCCAAATTGGACAGTGCTGTTGGGTTCTTCTATTTTGAAGTCCCACACATGGCTCTGTGTTTTCCGAATATCCCAAGAAGAGGCCATGGATTTAGCTGAGCAGCCTAATAAAGAAAAACTTCCCAAAATTTTATGATTTCTGTAAAAGTGTGAAGAAAATAAAGATGAAGAATTTGATTGGAAGCCAGCCATTAGGTTTTTGCTCAGGATAACATGAGAAGGTTTTTTGTTTTGCTTCGCTTTCAAACGGTGTTTCACCTGAATGTTATCTCCAGTATGGCCATGGTGACCCTGAGGGACCAGATTCCATCAGCCAAGAATTATTTTGCTTTTCTTAATGACAAAAGGGGTGAGCAAAGAGGCACAGCCTCCCTGGGGTCTAAACTGCTGTCACATCAATTTAGAAAATCCCATTATCATATGCTTATGGAAATTCAGGGCATAATATAAAGAAGAACTTGTGTTTAAGCTTTGGTTTAGTCCCACTGACATCAATATGATTTAAACACTTCAAAATTAAATAGATGGTTAATTGCTGTTACGAAAATGAACATTTACCTGGCTTCCAGTTCCAACACCTAGTCCCACTCGGCCAAGCTGAAATTTAATTATTTTATTGAGTGGAAGCAGGAATCAATAGACTCCTGTTTTAAACAATCTCACAAAGTGTTCCTAGCCCCAGGCCTCAGTTTACCATGAGTAGTCCTTGCATACATTGAAGGACTATTTGTTAACATTAACAAAAAGCTGTGAACTCCTTGTGGGAAAGATACAACTTGTGTGAGAGAAAATACTCATCAAAACTTTAATGACAGGACATTCTCTCCAAGTCAGCTTCTTTCTTTATTTCTTTTAACCATGAAAAATGAGTCTATGTCATTTACACAGAAAAGTGAATATGAATCTTTGAACCAGGGCGAAGGTTTCTTTGCCCTTCTTTACTGAAGTCATATGTTTCTGTCCATCCTTCATTACCTAAAAAAAAAAAAAAAAAAAAAAAAAGGGCAAAACCACCATTAAATTATTTCTTTTTTCAGCTTTCTATGAATAGTTTTGGGGGAAATTTGTTTTCATTAAGTGGGTTTTTAAAGATACAAGCTCTGTATTTTTGGATCAGTCATCTATTTGTGTCTTCACTGATAAGGATGTCCCAAAAATGATAGATGTCTGCTCTTACTGCTTTCATATTCAGATCATAGATTGGGCAAGGACACTGTGGATGAATCATTGGAGGTGAAGCATAAACATAGTGCTCCCTTTGCCTTGGATTCAAGCACTAGAGGTGAAAAAGAGTAGGAAACCCCTGACATGGCTAGAGAACCCTGAATTTCCTCTTGCTCGGTTTCTAGAGCTGTATATGTCTGGAATCTTTTGAGAGTTATTGCATGCACATAAATCCAATGGCCTTTTCCAGGCTTAGCCAACCTGTGTTTCTGCCTCTGTTCCAGGAAGTGGTAGCTTTGAAAGACCATATCAAAGTAGTACATTGTGTTTGCAGCACATCCTGCTTTATTGGAGGTTAATTCCTTCTGACGCATGCAGTCTGCTGCTGCCAATTAAGTCAAATGTATTTTACGCTTTACTTTTCTGTTGCCTTACAGGCTTTTGTTGGAAAATATTTAATAAATAAAACTTGCCAAACACTGTTAAATGACACGGTCTGATGGTTTAGAATAAACACCCAGACTTTAATACATCAGAAGGGTGGAGAGAGGGGAGGAGGAAATTCTGGAACAGCACCCAGCTGGGTGCCAACCACGCAGCACCCAGCCAGCAACCACAGTGTTAATCCCTGACTGTTATAAGAGCAGGAAAAGGGACCCCAGGTCAAGCAAAGGGTATAAGAGTTTCTTCTCATCCAGTGACACTGCAACGTGTTATTCTTTGGTAGTGGAGGATAAAAACAAACAGCACTGGAAGAGAGGCATAGATGCAGGACTGAATAGACTCTTCTATTGTAGCCCCATCTCTGACACTTCACATTTTCCATCTTTTCCATCATGGTTCCTCTGTTTATTCCTATTTTCTGCTTCTGTGTGTGATCTCCATCTCAACTCTTTCAGGCTTTTGAGAAACAGCTTAGACTGCTCAGGCTCAAGTTCTGATAAGAGAAAGTAGGTTCACTCAGGGCCAGTTGAGACACTGAAATACGTGAAAACGCATCAGATCTTCTGAATAAAGTAAATTTATTTAATTATTATTTTGTTATCCCACTCAACACTGAGGCATTGCTGCGACAGAGACACTCAGTTAAGCTCCTGGGTGAGATTACATTCTAACTGGAGAGGAGAGGCAACAGCAGGCTAGAAGCAGCAGAAATACAATCAAGATGAAGAAGCATCCCAGGAGAGTTGACATTGTGGTGCTCTATATCAGCTGAGAACAAAATTTCAGGTTCCTAAATGTTATTGCCATTACATTTCTTTACTGGAAAATTTTGGACCAAATTTCAGAAACAAAATCAAGACCAAGGAAAAAGAGATTTCTGTTCCTTTTCTCTCACAGCAACAGAAAAACCTAGCATGGAAGGCTTCCTCTAGAGCAATTGCAGTGCATTTTACTCAAAATGACACTTTTAGATCTCCTGTGGGATAGATCATGACCACCAGAGACACTAAACCCAATGCCTAAAGCAGTTTCTAAAGGAAAACTATGATTAACTGCATTCTACTTGCAAATCCACACAAAGATCCTTCGAAGGGCTGTTCAAGACAGGCACCTTCTTGAGAAAAAACCTGTCACTGATGAGAGAAGGGTATGTAATTATGGGAAAATGTGTGATGCAAGAAAAGCAAAATTACCGCTTGTAAGCAGAGACAGGGTCGATGTTCAGATAGAACACAGCTTGGAGAAAGTCAGTACAAAGGCAACAAATATACTTGAATGACTGAGTGGTAGTATCAAAACAGTTCATCAGCATCAGCTTTGGATCTCAGCATCATAGCTAAAGTTGATTTTTAAATTTAAACAAATTCCCTGTCAGGGAAGCACTTTCAGCACTGATCAGTACAGACTGACAGCTAATGAAGAGAGAAAGAGGCAATCACCGCTCCTTTTAAAATCTTTGCAAAAGTGTATCAGAAAGGGCTGAGATACTGCCTCAGAAACCACATCTGTCCAGTGCTTCCACAAAAAGAAGGTAAGATGATAGCATACAGCAGAATTGCTAACAGTACTGGATTGTGCATCTGTGATTGAAACAGTGTGGGAAAGACTTTTCAGATAACACTAACTGTTCTGGTCAGTAATTTCTATTCTTTTTATCTACAGCTGTTCGTTGATCTTCCTCACACATTCTGATTTCCTGAAATTCCATTTGGGAAATAACTGAAGGGAAAATGCACATGCTGTTTGACAATGGCAAGAATTCAGCCTGGAGAAGAGGAGACTGAGGGGAAGTATCATCACAGTCTGCAGCTTCATCTTGAGGGGCAGTAGAGGGGCAGACACTGATCTCCTCTCTCTGATGACCAGTGTTAGGACACAATGAAATGTCATGGAGCTGCATTAGGGGAGGTTTAGGTTGAGTATCAGGAAAGGCTGACAGAGAACAAGGAGTATTTGGATGACCCTCTCAGGCAGATGGTGTGACTCTTGGGGATGGTCCTGTGCAGGGCTAGGAGCTGGACTGGATGATCCTTGTAGGTCCCCTCCAATTTGGGATATTCTATGATTCTATGAACAATAATTACCATAAATTAATTTTTTATTAATTGTCATTAACCCACTAAAACAAATTGTCTTTATTTCAGAGTTATTTTGTAGTTTGTTCAGTTTGCAAAGTAACTAGGAGTGTGTGATGAAATGGAAGCCACACAGCAAACTAGTGCTTGCTCTGCCACAAAACTCCTTCTTGTTTAGGCAGGCTGGTTGAGGGATGAATAAAAATCCCCCTTTTCCCTGAAGCTCTCATAGATATTTGTTAACCTCTTTTATCATCATAGCAAAGGCTCACTAGGGTAGCAAGATCTTTCTGCTAAATTTCTGAACTCTTCATTAAAAGGTTCTGATTTTCAATCAGTTCCAAGTAATCCCAGTGCAATGGGCAGCAGATATGTCCAACACGAGCTAGTTATTTGCATAAAGAGCTTGGTGAAATGACTGCAGGCTATGTATGCATCAAGAGAGCCGGCTCTGAAATCAGAAACGGTGTAATTATGTATTTAATTATGTCACCTAAGGGACAGAGTCATGCAGTCTGGTTGTATTGTTGTGATCTAAACTAATATCTCCACACTAAGGGGTATTTAGGTTGACACTGCCTTGGAGATTTTTGTTCAGCGAACATACATATATGACTTACAAGCAGATTTAGAGTTCCATTTTCTCTCATGTTTTTTTCTGTAAGACTTAATTTGACTTAATAGAAGACTGCCATGGTATAAATATACCACTGTAGTCTGTCATTGTTCTCCAATACTCTTTTAATCATTCCTTACCTCTTGCTTATATTTATTTCACATATCCAATCTTACCAATATCTCTTCCCTTCCTTTTCATCTCTTTTACCAGCTCTGATTTCCTGTTTATACCAGTTTTCTTTAGTACTGATGCAATATGCTGCAAAGCAAGAGCAGTTGGTTATTCCCTCACTATGGCCCACAGTTGTGTTCAATTTGCCTAAAAAAAGTAATTCATTTGCTATAGTTGATCCCAATTTTCTCTCATTAGGTTTTTATTTTCCACTTCTATAAGAAGGTTGGGTTTTTTGTAATGTTTTTATAGAAAGAAACATAAGGCTATTTGGGGGAATTAATTATGAACTTTGAGAATGTTTATTTGCTTTCTTGATCTCTGAAGGAAAAATGAGTGATACTTATGATTGTAAAGGGAAGGAGACACTAAAATTTATAGCTGTTTTCTGAGGCACTAGCTGGCTTAGTTGGTCACATAAATGGTAGGGAGTCATGATTCAATTTTCATCACAACACAAAAGAAGATTTTTACAAATATTTCTTTGATCTTTAAAGCTAAAGTGATAATAAGGTATCCTTTTAAAAATGGAGAGTGGCCCCGTGATATAGCTCAAAAATCTTTTCTTAATAAACTTTATTAATTACCCTTATTACATTCACGTCTGTCCTGTGCAGCAGTTCTGTGAGCTTTCATCTCTCAGGTACCCTTATCACCTCCCAAAACTGAGGCCATGAATCAGCACAGTGGAGGTGCAGTAACATGGGGGAAGGAGAGACAAAGCCTCTGAATGATTGCACTGGTAAATCATGAGATGCCTTTGTGTGGGGATAGGCACTGTGCTATATTGCCACATCAACAGACCTGGATTCTATCCCAACCAGGTAGATATTCCTGGAGACAGTGCACTAATTGAATCCCTGTAGAGTTTGTTCTCTTCTGCTTTTGTGATGATGAACAGAAGCTGGAAGGAAGAATAAGGGGTTAGCAATGTCCCTGAGAGTGTAAGGGGACTGCATGCACAGGGGAACCTTTTCCTACAGGTGTAACACACAAAGATGTTCAGAGATGTGTCATATAGGTCAAAGGAAGAAAGAGGAAAAAAACGTTTGTTTGGTTAAGTGAAATTTAAGACTACACAGCACAAGTGAACCAGGAGCCAGTTCATCATCCTCGTGTGTATCCCTTAAGGAGATCTGAC
Organism: Platyrinchus mystaceus; assembly: GCA_035041135.1. Classification (NCBI taxonomy): domain Eukaryota; kingdom Metazoa; phylum Chordata; class Aves; order Passeriformes; family Tyrannidae; genus Platyrinchus; species Platyrinchus mystaceus. The sequence continues at coordinate 68,655,305 of JAWWLV010000100.1, forward strand.
AACATTCATTAAATCCTGAAATTAAATAATGGTGCTGAATCTGCAATTATAGTGAAACCAGTAAATTCAATTAAGGAGTAGAAGTATACTTTATTTGAATGGCTCACTTGGTGGCTTTTTGGTACATGTAAGTAAGAAGATAAACAGAAAATTACTCTTAATTTTATTTTTTTTCAGGTTATGCTGTCTCAAATGAAGAGCACACTGAGAACCTTGCAGAGAATCACACGGTATAGCAGAGCTCATAAAGAAGCGCTCATGACAGAAGTGGTTTTTTGCTCCAGATTCATGTTTTTTTTTCATTTCTTGTATTATCACTCATATAATTTATATTAGTTCTTCACAAAACACTTAGTTACAATCTCATTATACTGAATAATGTATTAATACATTGAGAGCCTCCATTGTGCTGATTCATGGCCTCAGTTTTGGGAGGCGATAAGGGCACCTGATTGACAAAAACTCGCACAGGACAGACATGAATGTACTGCTGAATGTGATAATAAGGGTAATTGACAAATCTCTGTACAAATATTAAGAGCAGTGGTAAACTTAAAAATACCAAGGAGATGCACCTTAGAGCATAAAGATTTAGGAAATGGGATGCTAGAAACGTTGGTTACCTTCTTTATCCCCTTTCAAGGGATACATGGTATAACCCCAAAAAAGTCAAGAATAGTCCTGATGCCTCAGTCCCTGGGAAGGTGCACCCTTCCAAACCAATACCTTACCCTGAACATCTAGTGGTTTCCATTAGAAGCTTCCAGGTTTACAACACTGGATTTCTGTACATCCCCACCTGCCTGCTCAGGCTCCACCTACATTCACAGGCGAGCTCTTTCTCTGCCTGGTTTGTTTTAGAGGGGTTTTTTTGAGGGTAATGGTTATATTACATGTCTGCTAGAGCAGATGACTGTCAGAGGAAGTTTTGTCTTCTGCTTCCTTTCAGAGCATGGTAAAGGCTGGGGTCTTCCCCAGCACATCAAGAAACCCGGGTGTGAGTCTGTCACTTCTCTTTCCCGGCGGAAGAGTCCATCCAGCGAGCTGGAGCACAAACACAAGGCATTAGCCACAGCTGCTGCTACTACTTCCTTCCACCGTACAGGAAAACACTTTTCTTGGCTTCTTTCCCCTGAGGGCTGGGGGCTTTGATCAGAGAGCGGTGGGTGGCCTGTCCCTGAAGCACTGGCCGGGATAACCAAGACGTAAAGTCTGTGGTGTTTTTCTACAGTCACACTCCAGCCCTGAGCAGGTTTGGAAGCTGCCTGTTCAGCAGGTTGACACTAATCATCCCCCCTCTCTGCTTTTTGCAGTCAGTCCTACTTCTAGTTTCCTAGGTCTGCCTGTGCCTGTATTGGGAGCTGAGATGCTCCCTTTGAGGTTGCAGAGATGGCTTCAGGAGGCAGACACTTCTAAAAAAAAAACCAAACAACTTTTATGTTCTTAGCATCTGCTTAGCCATTTGCAGCTGCCATTTTACAGCAGGCCTTGAGGGTAGATCGGAAGGAAAAGAAAAATGGCTTTCAGGATGGATTAGTTTTGGGAAGAGTATTGTGTGCCAAGGGCAGCGCAGAAAGAAGTAAACATTCGAGCAGACAAGGATGACATCATTTATTCAGTGGAACTGACAGGGGCAATGTGAGAAGCTGTAAAAGCAGATAAGAGGACTGAGGTTTGAGGGCAAGGCTTTAAAACTGGAGAAGGGAGAAATAAGCAGCACTGTTTGTCTTTCTAAGCAGTACTGTGCCTACTCTGTGCCTGTGTGGGCTGTGCACCTCCCACGCAAAAGTGCATATAGATGCATTCACTGTGGAATATCATCTGAACTCTATTGTTCATAGGGCCTTTACTGGGTCATCTTGACACTCTGTCAGAGCTTTCAGAGGAGTGGAGCAGGAGGATGAAACGTTCAGTTACAGTTTTAGGAGAAAAACTGCATTGTGGTGATGTGGAACATTGAGGCGCTTCTTTATTAGTTAAAATTAGAGGTGAAAAGGAGTTTGATCAGGTGGGTTCAATAGAGACACCTGTGTTTGGTTTTGAAGGCAGAAGTGGCATTTTCACAATACTGGATGTCTGGAGCAAAAGAAGGATAACAAAGGATTGCCCACAGAAATAGGTTGTGATGTTCTGGGGAATAATTATTTTGCTTGCAGCTGTAATAAGTTTCAAGCATCAGAAAGATCAATAGGAGAAACTGGAAAGAGACCAGCTGGAAGATGAGGCCCAAATATGGAAAATTGAGAGCAGGACTAATTCTGAAAGTCATAGATAATTGCTGTCATGAGTAAAACTGATCTTTGTTAAGAACTTGATGTTTCTCTTGAAAATCAGCTCACTTTTATCTCTATCACTTCAAGAAAGGACAAGATAGACAACACAGTAGACAATCAATACCTAATCCGTTAACCACTTTCTTTAGGATAAGGAGTTTTCTTATTGCACTGGGAGGGATGGAGAGTGAGTGAAAGAAGGGACTCTCTGGACACCTTAGAGGTGTGAAGCAAAGCTGGGCAAAGATCTGAGAAGAGGAAGTACCAGTAAATTGGTACTTCTGCATGGAGGTTTTATCTGGCTTTTCTTTAGAAGATGGATATTTTATGTTCTTGGTCAAACTCAAAATACTTCATAAGCACAGATCATGAAATGTTCCTGCCATTATACCTGTTGGGTGTGCACAGATGTCTTCACTCACACCTTGAGAGGTAATTTATGGTTGGGTGGGTGGTGTTTTTTGGTTTTGTTTTGGACCTTTTTGGTGGTTTGTTTGTTTGTTTGTTTTTCTGTTTGTTTCTTTGTTTTTGTTATTTTTGGGGGAGTGATTGTTTTTAGGGGTTGTTTGGGTTTGATTTGGTTTTTTCTTAAGCTAGTATGAGAAAGGAGGAAGGATGAAGGCTTGTAGGAATCATGAGAAGGTGTCACATCAGATTCTTGGAAGAAGTAGCTTTTGCTCATAGTAGAAAGTTGATTTAAAGGTTAAAATGATTTTTGGGACACAAGTGTTCCTACCCACAACAGTAGAAAGTGTTCTCTCCAGTGAAAGGCACAGGCATTCACACATGCACTTACACATGTCCAGTATGCAGGACACAAAAAAGATGTTGTATTTGTTGCATAAAAGAATTAAAAAATATATAATTAAAAAAAAAAAGAATTCAGCTTCCCAAAAATCTCACTGGAACATTGCACTTGAAGTCCTGTTTTATCCAAAAATACCAGTGAGTGGACTGGACTGACTTATGAGAGTACATTCTGATGTCATAATGTGTACATTCTGTGTCATAAAGCACATTCTGGCAATTTTTGAGCATCCCTATTATCTATTGAGAGTCCTGTCAATACATATATATATGCTCATAGAAGATGATTGAAAAGGCTGTTGTGATCTACATGGGAAGATAATCAGTTGAGACCCAAGACAGGCCAGGTACTAGACAGCCCTACCTCAAAGATTTCAGACATTTCTTGCGAATGAGTTGAGATGACCACAAGCTTCTCAGTGAGAATTAATAGCTGTGTCACTGTTATAATGCTCTTGCATGAGAGGGTTACACCTGTAACCATTGCATTCTGTTTCTTTTCCAGTTTTAACATTTCCTTTAGTTTCAGAGAGTGAAGTTTCTTCAGGCTGGGGGATATGATATTTTCTTGTAGACCATGTTGGGAAAAAGGTCATTACTCAGAAAGTGGTGAGGCCCTGGCACAGGTTGCCCAAAGCAGCTGTGGCTGCCCCATCCCTGGAAGTGTCCGAGGCCAGATTGGATGGGGTTTGAAGCAACCTGGTCTACTAGAAGTTGTCCCTGCCCATGACAAGGGGTTAGAACTGGATGATCTTTAAGATCCCTTCTGTGTTGATATATGACTACATAGAGAAATACAGAAAGAACTTGTTTTAATTTTGAGGGGTTTTTTTAACAAATTTGTATAATATAATTGCAGTTATTTCATTTGTCATGTTAATGCAAGGTCCATTATAGCTAGAGACGTGGGGTTTAGGATGTCATTATACCTCTTACTGAGTAGTATTTGCTATTATACTTGTTAGCTTCCCTCAGCCATCCCTGGTGGCTGGTTCAGTATGCCTTTTACCACTGCTGTAAATATTCTTAGCTGTGATTTAAAGAAACGGCAACAGCTTCTGTTTTTGTTTAGATTTTATGGCCCATTTATTGTTTCTCATTCTCCTAGATGAGGATAATTATTTTTTAATTAATCATACATAGACGAAACATATCATCTCTAAAAATGACTATTAAAGAAAAAACATTTATAATGGAAAATGTGCATATACTGAGTTGTAAATCACATACCATGATTATTTAGTTATATTGACCATATGTTATTTTATTTGCCTGCTATTTGTTAGATGCATTGAGGAAAGGAGAGAAAAGGTGCTCAAGGTATCAATTCAACATTGTTTTGTTCCTGTAGAAAAGGCCAGGGAAAAGAATCTGGCAACTTGCCTTGACATCAACCATCTGTAAATTCATCATTCCTTAGCTCCCTAGGTAATTTAGTTTCAGACAAAATGAGCATTCTCAATGCTGACAAATGGTCTTGCTGCATTTCCCCAACAAAAGTAGTTTTGTAGGGGATTTGACCTTATAGAACTCGTTTCCCTTGAAAAAACAGAAGTATAAGAAAAAACCCTATATGATTAATTGCCATTGCTGCCACTTTTTCAGCTATTGCTTCAATTAAGAATTTGGCAATGGGTTGGTTCGCAGCACTATTATAGTTCAGTAACTCATTCATAAACTCTGGAGTTTGAATATGCATTTTTATAAGAAACCTTTTTCTTTGTGAAGTCTAAATAATATTTTCTGATATGTTTCTTGACTCTTCTATTAAGGTATGAGTTACTTTTGTTCCATAATTGCATCACATCCCCAAAATATAGTAGGGTTGTCAAGCGATATGCATAAAGTCCTGGATCACATTCAACTTCTATGCTGTCAGATATCTGTCTTTGATCTAATGACTCACCAAAATCATCAACTTCCTCTGAAAGGTTTCTCTCTTATAGAGTGCCTGATTTCCCATTTCACCATTATAATTATAGAACTGGGAGTGAAAATAAAAGAGCGTCATAGAGAGACTGTATAGTCCATTTCCATGCCTTAAACACAACTAAATCTATTATGTCATTCATGCAGATGTTTTCCTAACTTCTTATTGAAGACTTTCACAATATCCCTAGGTAATATAACACAATAATATATTCCCCACTGCTATTAGACTTTGAAAAATCCTGCTGCAATTTCAGCCCTTCGTAACTCATCCCACACCTAGGAAAAAGGGACAACAACTTTTATTTTGCTTCTTCCTCCTAACATAGTATTTTTTATGTGTTTGAAAATTGTTATGATGTCTACTTCTGTTCTCTTTATAAATTAAATAGCTTTGGTTGTTTCAATTTTTCCCAGATGTTCAAGTCTCTAAACCTCAGTTCCTTTCTGTTACCCTATTCTGAATTTCTTCCAGCCTCCACTTAATTCCCAACTTCCTTAATTTGTGGGGCTTAAAACTGAGCAAAGTTGAAGTTTCAAGAATGTTCATGACATATCCTCATTTATTCTATTTATGCATTCCAGTGAGATAACGTCTTTTTTTTTTTTTTAACATCAATAATGGTGTTGATTTTGTTTAGGTTGTTATTTGCTATGACAGAGCTTTTCTGCAGGGCTGGACCAGTCATTGTCCATCATGAAATCTGATGGATAACTTAATTTTTGCACAGTTGTTCCCTACTCTTTTGGCTGAAATGTGTTTTTCTCTTCAGTCATATCAGTTTTTACAAGATCAACTTGAATTCCAAACCTCAGGGATTCTTGTATCCCCAGTTTCTCTTCAGCTTTACATCATTTTCAATTTCAACAGGCATACCTACTCTTCTATAATTCCGGTAATAAATTAAAATATTACACTACTGACTATATCCCCCCAGAACTTCATCGGCAATAAATCCTCAGTAACTTTTGAATTCACTCAAAAGTTTGGGCTTTCCATCCTTAATTGTCTTCAAAAAGTGTCTTATTGGTGTCAAAGGTATCATCAGACCTCATACCTCTCATATTCCACTGTGTCATGGTGGCTAAATATAGAAGTCAAGGTCTCACTTGCAGCCATCCTTTGGATAAAAAACTTCAATTCATTTAGTTCTAGAATTAACAGGTTTGACACAATTATAGACTGACATTGCTGTTTCATAGATAGCTTGACTGATTTTTATTGGAACATTTTCCTGCTCGCCTGGCAGGTTGACATTAATTTTATGGTTTAACCCATTATCTAAATGAGTTCTGAGAAAACTTTGTCGTATAAGAAATCTTTTATGTTCTTGTCCAAGTCTCCATCCTGATCAGTTCTATTGTACATGTTCTCCAGAAGATTTGTTTGTGTGCTTCATTCTCTAAGATGCGTCTCTTGTCTTATTCATCAGTGTCTTGTGTACTTTCCTCAACCTCCCTGCTTTGTTGGCCTGGTCTTATTACCTGGTGACCTCTGCTTAATATTAAAAAATAATTATTAGTCGTAGAATTTGACGTTATGTGGAATCAATTTCATGTGATTTCTGCTTAGCTATCAGTAGCCCAAAGACGTTAATTCATAGATGTGTAAAAGAAGCTATTTTCATACAAATCATCCTAATTATTTATGTGTTTTCCCTGGTTCATTGACAGTCATTGAACAAACTGGTGTCAATTGTATGTCTGGCTCAAAAAATATCTTAGGAAGATGAATGCTTTTTATTCTGCATTTTTTCCTCAGGCATCTGCTGGTAAGGTATGCTGGAGGATAATTAGTGGTTCACTCAGTACACAAATAGACCATATGGATTTGTATGCTTTTCTTAGACTTACATTTCTTAATATGGCACCTGGGTAGTTTTCAAAATAAACTGATTTTTCCAGCGAATTTCAGTAGAGAGTAAGCAATAAAGAATGTCCAAAGTTCTCCAATTTAAAAATTATTTTTCAGTCTGAACACATTATCTACTAACCAACAATTGTGATTTGGCACTTGTTCGTTTTGACTGGGGAAACAGCAGTGGCCATGTCTGAATGTCATGTCCTTTCCTTCTAAGATGCAATTGGCACAGCTATCAGACCTCATTCAGGCTAGGCAGAGATGTAGTGTGGATTCATTTCTATGCACAATAAAGCCAGCTGTCTGCTGGTACAAAAGCTAAACAGCATTTTACTTCAGAAAGAATAGCTCAAGGTACTTTAATACTTTACGAATTCTTCACCTTCCTGCTTGCAATGGAACTATTGGTTGCTTTAGATACTTTCCTTGATTAGGATTTTCTTTTTGTTCTTTTTTTTTTTTTACTTTTTTTAATATCTTTGGCTATTTCTGCAACAGTTTCCCTCCTAGATGTTTCAAGAAACTGCTCTTGGCCCTGATGATGATTGTGTCTGACTCTCACCTTGAGTGAATAGTGTGGAACAGCAGTCACTGCCAGCAGGTAATGGTGTAAAGCTTCTATTTTATGTGCTGTCCTGCTCAGGCATACCTTTGTCTCAGGCTCACCTCTGCCACTAAAATATCCATTTTAATATCAAATGAAGCATATTTCTAGAACACTGCACATTAGCTGCATAGTTAACGTCGCAAATATATTTTTTGTCATCCACCTGGAAGAAATCAATGCTATTAACTTCTTTTTTTTCCCCAAGCATTAAATTTACACAAGACTGAATTAACGTGAAATTCCTCTTCAGAAGACTCTGTAATAAATGGATTGGAAAACACATTAAAAATTCTACTCTAACACCATTTTCACTATTTACTAAGGTCAGTCTCTACCCACAGCATGTATAGGTAATTAACTCCTGGAATACCTTCCCCAGGATAGAGGAGATTTTCCTCTGCTTTGGATACTTTCTCAATGTTTTGGCAGCAGAATTTAGAGCTTGATCTAAGAAATACTGAGTAACTCCACATTCTGTGGTAAGCAAGAAGCAGATGAACCCCACCATTCTGCTTCGCCTTGAAATTTATGATTATAGAACAGAAAAAGATAAATAAATATTGTCTAGTGCACTTTTCCTATTTATAGTCCCTCATAAATTCCGTTTATTATTCAGAATGAGGATCCTGAATTTTAGGAGGCAGACCACAGACAAGCACGTGCCTTTCTATTCCAGCATTTCCTCTCTGCATTATGAACCTGCTACATGTGTCTCTCTTTCTGTCACTAGCATGTCTCCATGCCAACTGCTACAAAAGCTTCCAGCAGAAAGTGCCATTAAAAAGCTGTAATAAGAGTTTTACTTTTCTTTAAAACAACCTTATAGGCCGGAGAGAAGCAGAATACTCGTCCGCGTTCAATGAGCCACGGCTCTACGAACTGGGCACAAATGCTCCTCAGGCATTGGATTTCCACTGACTGCAGTCCATAAAGTTCAAAAGGGTGAGACATCATTAAATCATAGCTGAGTTCACCAGTAATTTCAGGGCAGCAAGTTACTTGGACCATGTATGGTAGCATCCAATTGTAAGAGCCAGGTTCTTTCTTAGAGCAGCCTGGTCTAGGGGAAGGTGTCCCTGCCCTGGTTGGAACTACACAATCATTAATGTCTCTTCCAGCACAAACCATTCTATGATTCTATGATTTATCTCTATTAGATGTGGATTTAACCCACTATCACTGATTTTTCAGCCATCTCCATGAGTTAGTTAAAGGAAGGTCTTAGTTATACAGAATTGTTAAAGTCCAGTGCCTTGTGTTCTAAAGGACACAATGCCATCCTTAGTCAAGGCTGCCCACTGCTGTGAAATAGCTCCATCCCATTATCCCAACTGGAAAGCAAAGAGGTGGCTCCATAAAGTAGGACACCTAAGGAAAAAGTAATTGATATAAAGCAGAAAAAAAAAAATGCAGCATAAAAACAGAGCATGTATTCTAACTAGGGTAAATAACTTCATTTTACAGAAACGGGTCTGGATAAGAAATAAAACTTCATCTAAACTTTTTTGTAGTGTTCTTAACACAACACTGCAATGCTGTGACACCATTTAAGGGCTTCTCTCTGGGTTCATATAATTCCTTAGTGGTTCTGGTGAAAATTCTTGTACAAGCTTCCACTCGGCAAAAATCAGACTCAGAGGCAGCTAAGGCATGGAAATGCGGTATCCATGTAAGCAGCTGGAGGTGTGAACACACTGGAGTTCAAACTAGCTCATGCATTGTGAACACAGCTCAGGAAGTCTATTGAGAAACAGCCATTAATAAAAACAGCTCAGGAAAATAGAACACAGCATTTGATGTGAGCCGTGTGCCAGCCCTGGCCTGTGCTGCCGCTCGCCTGCTCTGAGTCCAAAGCTACGGCTGCCGAGCTGCATGTGGCTCTTCCCTGCTCAGCATGAGGCTCTTACTTGGGTTTGAGCAGTCAGGGTTTTAGCAGCAGCTGCCTGGAGGAAAACCTGGTAGTCTTGAGGAAAGACTCAAAGCGACAGCCTGAGACATGCAGAGGGGCACGGGAGGGTGGCAGTGAGTGACGCTGACAGAGCCGGATGGAGCAAAGCCCATAGCAGAATGATAATGCTGCATCTCCAGGACAATGATAATGCTGCATCTCCAGGACAATGGGAACTGCCATCCAGCCCATTTCTTGCAGCCCTGGGATCTAATAAGCCAGTGATAAGCCGTGCTGGAAACAGAAATGCATCAGTTTCATGTTTCACCCCCAAATTCAACCTGTTTTCACACTACTGGAAGTAACACCAGAGTGAAATGAGCCCTTTGGGTACAATGAAACTGTGCAGGTCTGGAAGGGACCTTGTAAATCTCCCTGCATGATCTGCTTCAGCCAACACTGCTCAGCCATGCATCCAAACAGGGGTGTGAAACATGGCCAGCTTTTTATTCCTGACTTGGCAAAGCATCTAACCATGCACTTAAACTACCCTGTGCTTTAACTCATGCTCAACTGCTCACCTACACTGCGAGCTCTGTGCATCCACAAGGATGGTTAGAGGAATGGAGCATCCCTCCTATGAGGAAGGGCTGAGAGAATTGGGATTGTTCAGCCTGGAGAAGAGAAGGGTTGAGGGTGACCTCTTTGCGACCTTCCAGTACATAAAAGGACTACAGTAGAGGGATTATTTGACAAACGTCTGGAGGGACAGGACAAGGGGGAATGGCTTCACACTACCAGAGGGCAGGGTTAGATGGGAAATTAGGAAAAAATTCTTTACTATGGGGGTGGTGAGGCACTGGCACAGGTTGCCCAGAGAAGCTGTGGCTGCCTCAGCCCTGAAAATTTTCAAGGCCAGATTGGATGGGGCTTGGAGCAACCAGATCTAGTGGAAGGTGTTCCTCCGAAAGTCAGGGTTTGAAACAAGGTGATATTCAAGATCGCTTCCAATCCAACCCATTCTGTGATTCTGTGATTCTGTGATTCTATGCTTCTGTGAGCCAGAATGGCTGTGGGATTCCCCTGGACTCCTTGCTTAGAAGGGGTTCTCCTCCCTGCTGCTTTCAAGCAAGCTGCATTGCTGCAAATGAAACACATTTCCAGGTCTGTGGAAGAACGCTTTCTCAGTTTCTTCCCCCTGTCCTAGGGACATAGGCCTTAGCTCCCCAGAGATACCACTCAGGCATTTTACAGCAGCTTTAAATTCACACTTTAAAAGGAGAGATTGAGTGGTAAGACAGAAGTCAGTACTTTAGCATGCAGTACGGGCTTGGGTGTTTTTACAGTAATTACTTCAACCACACCTCTAGGTCTCACCCTCTCCCCAATCTTTCTGCCTCCATGGGTGTGAGGGTCCCTACATCTCCCGGCTGTGCCTTTGAGTGATGTCCCTTGTGAGAGTGGACAACCCTCCATGGTTTTAGGAGCTGCAGCCAGGCGGTACCAAGGGTGAAAGAGATGAGATATCACTTATGGCATGAACACTGCAGACAATATCCAGCAGTGCTGGTCAGCCATGTGCTCCCAGGGGGTGATTTCATGTAATATTTCTGTTCCTTCACTGCTCAAATCATCTCAAAAGTGTATAAACACCAGAACAGTAGACAGCTGCTGAAACGGAAGTGGGATTTGTAAGGTGGACGTTTCACGGGGAAGATTGAGCTGGAGGAAGATCTCCTGAGTGATCACTGGAGGACTCAGACTAGTGCCAGACACAGAGGGGTTGGAGTCTTACAAAGAGTCTGAAGGGTTTAATTTACACCATCCAAATCAGCATCAACCTGGAGTGCCAATACAGGTAATCACCTGAGCTACCTTATCAGAGAGACCATTTGGCACAAGATAAAATGTTTTCTGTAACCAGTATGACATGTAAGTTGCGTTGTTGTCATTCCTGCCTTCCCATTTTCACCTCTGGGATTTGGGTTTCACAAAGGATTCTTGAAGGGAAAAATCTGTTTCTCTTCTTTCCCGTATTACACATTTGAGAAATTTAGTCATTAACATGAGGTGTCTCCTAGCATAATGAAGCAGGTCCACAACCAAAAATAAGAACAAATCTGAAGGTTTCAGCAATGTCTCTTTCTTTTGGTGCTGCATCCAATTAAAGTAGAAATCCAAATCACTTGCCTCCTTTCCCATTGAGAGCCTGCAACTATAGAGAGGCACAGTGAGCAAATTGCATGATTATTGCTTTTCCCAGAGAAATTGTTCTCTGTTAAGATGTGATATTAAAGTCAGGGCCTGCTGTGCAGAAAACAGGCTAAAGCAAGCCAAGCTTTTGGATGTTCCACTGTGGTTTGTATTATTTTGCTGCAATATTGTCATTCTAGCTGTGATTGCTAGCCAACAGGAAAGAAACACTACCTTCAAGTATTTTGGGGGTAAAAAGTTAGGAGTCTGATTAGGTGCAACAAGAAAAGTAGAATTTTACTAACAAGCACAACCCTTTGATCACTAGTTCATTATATATTAAATTTTGTGGTGATTTTATTGTTCATGAAAAGTGCCAAACTGGCACCACAGCCATTTCATCCTGGGCTCTCTGAAATGTGTTTGCACCCAATGCTCATGCTGGTGGGGAAGGGCTCACTTGGCAAGGCAGGAGCCTGGGAGAGGTGCTATCCTTGGACTAGGGAGGGGTCTGGGGACAGGGACAAGTCACAGGCTGTCACAGCAGTGAGTTCTTGTCCCATGACGTGGCTGGCTGAGAGGTGCTGAGAGAGGAGCATGAGATGGTGATCAAATGAGGGAGCCTCGTGCATGATTCATGAGCTGAAACAAACCTTTGTGCCGGACAAGATCATCCATTGAATTTCTCTTCAATGCCCATTGCTTGCTTACACCACACAAGATCCATCTCACTCCAAGCTGCCTGAATGGGAGCAGCACCAGCCTCTCTTACATCATTCTGAAACAATACCCTGATCTTTCTTTTAGAGGCAAGTGAGCAATTTGGGCTAGAGAGGCCAATCAATCCCTGCTGCTTCTTCTTCTTCTAAGGGTGCCAGAAGAGAAGCTAATTATCTTCTCCTCTTCCAGGGTAGGCTCATTGTCAGCTGGGGACCAGGATGAGAATTCAATTCAATTCCCAATATATTATGTTCAAGGACTAACCAGATTGACATTAGTCAGTACTGACTTACAGAAACTTTTTAAGAGGTTTGGAACCAAAGAAACACTAATGTGGGGGGTGGTGGGGAGGGTGGAACATCCCACCACTCATTAAGAGAGACCTGGCATGGTTAATTTCCCCAGGTCCCTCTCCAAAAAGACATTTCTTATGGATTGAAAAGGGAAGAAGGAGAAAAGAAGCGGTATAAAATGTGGACAAGAAAGAAACGCCACGATGGTATTCCAATGACTAAGTGAAAAGGCCAGCTCTGATTTCTAAAATAAACTATCCCCTAAATTCTTGAAGACTTCACTTAAGCCAGATTTTCAATTTCACATGAAAATAAATTTACTTTCTTTTTGTCTTTTTTTCCCCTAATCTCTCTTCCCTCAACAACAACAATAACAACAAAAAACACCCAACAAAAGAAGTGAAGAAAAAAAAATAAGAAAAATAAAAACGTTCTTCAATCCTATATTTTTTTCTTCAGACCTTTGTGCTTGAGGCTCACCAGAGCCAATTGAAAACCAAGTCCAAACAATCTCATTAGGGGCGTCCAACATGGAGCACAAAGCAGGGAGATGAAATCCCATGTAAACAAACAGAGCACCACCAAGCTGGTACACCAGAAGGAGGCACCTTAGAGGGGAAGAAAAGGACACAGCAGCATCTTTAGCCTGCACACCTGCAGAGAAGCTGTACCTGAGAACGAGCAGTTTCTCTAACCTGAGCCAGACTTGCCATAATGAAATCAGGTGAGGGCAACTGAGTGTAGAGAAAAATGGCTGAGCTGTTAGTTAGCTGATCTATTTTATTTTATTTTCCCCAGGCAGAGAAAATAAACATTTTCTTACATCAGATCACAAAGCCTACACATTTATCAACTATTCCCCACTTGCAACAAATTGCCACTTATCTTTCCCTTTGTGCTCTCTCTGCAGTAAGAAAGGATTTGAAATCTGCAAGACTACCTGCACTTTCACGTTGCTGTTGTCTTATTTTTCATAAATGTGTGTTCTTTCAAACAAGGCCAAATGGCCATGTTTCCTGCTGGGGCATGTTCCTAGAGGTTAATGTAAATGTAAGGCAAGGTAAAGTGTTGCCTCTGGTTTACATGAGCAGGGTATTTGGCCCACTCCACCTGAGCAACATATGAAGCACAGTTCTGGTTTTCAGGATCAAGCAGGCAGCTGCTCTAAAAGTTTCAGGAGACTTCAGAGATTCGTGGCAAAGTGGCAAGTGAGAAAACCAAGGGTTTTTTTCCTGTGCTGGTGAAAGACACTCCAATGGCAGCTCTGGACCTACAAGTCATGAATTTTACCCAAAGAACTCACAGGGACTGATCAGGGGCACAACCATGCTGCTCCCACCAGCCTGCCTGGCTTGCTTGGCCTCCAACCAAAGTGCTTCCAACCCTGACCTGAACCCTTATCCAGGGGACGATTTCTTGGTCTTTATATTCCTTTTCCTCTGGCCTCTGTGTCAAAGCAGGTAGGTAATGGGTTGGCTCTTGGTGGTGGTTTTTTTTGTTATGTTCCAGCTGCCCAATGAGAGATAGAGAAAACAAAATGGATGGCAGGGGGATTAGGACTAGATGAACTTTAAGATTCATCCCAACTCCTTAAAATTCTATAATTCTATGAAATGCCTGCTGACTATTTTTCACTTCACTTCAGAGCCTACTCACAGACATCAGGTGTTGACAACATATTCCCGTTAATAATCTGGGACAGTTGAATGGCACAGGCTGGAAGTCAGTGGTTTAACAGACCTCTTCTGACCCTGAATTGAGTTCTGGTCTGACATTAGAGTCACCATCAGCATTCTCACAAACAGCAGAGTGTCTCAGCTTCTCCTAAAGGCCTTTAGGGAGATCTCAGAGATACCTGTTGAAAGGACTCTACTCTGGATAGAGAAGGCATAAAATATTAATTGACCATTGAGAGCAAAGGCTAAATATAATTGAAAACAGTTTGATCAAGTGCGTGGTATGACCCTTAGTCCTGTGCCAGAGTTGGACTCGGGGACCCTCCAACTCAGAATACCCTATGATACTATTCTATGATTACAAAAGCTCTTCCTTTTCTAAAGTGGCAAGTACTGGATTTCCTCACTTCTCCTTTTACCAGTTAGTTTTAGCCCAAAAATCAAAATTTGTGTTTCTACCAACCTTTTTTTTAAAAAAAATTGAAACACTTGTCATGATGTTATTAAACATAGATGGAACTTAAATTTACAGCTTCAGAAAAGAACAGAGAAGAAGAAACTGTTAAAAATAAAATCCATTAAAGAAAGTCTGGGCTTGGGGCAGATGAGGTTGTTCTTTGTTGATCACCCGTCATAGTTGCCTGTGAGGTTCCCTGAATGACAGGTCTCTAAAAAGACTTCAAAGTGATACAAAGCAAATTAAGTTCTTAACCACAGAAAATGTGCATGTTTGTTTCCATTAACCAAACTCACACTGTGTGGAAAAATACTGTAAGACAAAGCTCAGCAAGGAGAAGACCACTTTGGCAATAATTCACCAGAAACAAACTGTCTGCAACTTGAGGAACAGGAACATAGGAAGCCTGGTGTACTTCCCTGAGAGAGGAATGAAACAAAGGATAGAGTGGCACAGAGGTGTTTCAGTCATGCTTTGTTTAAACAATGCAGCCTGTGGGAACTAAGCCAAATGAATGCTCTAACCAGTGACCATAAACTGAATCTTGTTTCATTTATTCTAAAATACATTTTACTTTTCACACCCTTGCATATGCTAACAAAGTAAAATCTGTACCCAAATCACCAAAACTCCATCTAATCATGAAGTGACATCAACTGAAACTTTATCTTTTCCCCACCCTTAAAGGAAACAATATAAATATAGCTGAAGAGGGAAGGGAGCTTAGAGAAGACTCCACCTTGGTATCCTGGGACGGTCAAGGGGCTGTACCCATCTCCTCTCCCGCTGGAACACCTATTGGGTAAGCTTTATTCCACAGTAATACTGTTGCTTGTGTATTCTAGTATCAGTGTATTTGTCAGTGGCAGTTTCTTAAACATACTCTGTTACAACAATCAGTAAATCCCACTACTTATGAATCTGTGATTGTGAATGTGACCAGACTCTCGGTGTTGAAACTACACTCTTTGTGAATATGGGGTCGTGAAAGTTATTCTGTGACCAGATTATAGTGCTGCATTGGTTACTCTAAAATGTTATCTGTGAATTTGCATCATGAGGCTCTCACAGGGATTGGGACAGACAGATAATAAATACACCGACTAAGAAGGGGAAGATCTGGCTGTCCCCAGACCGCAGAGCAGTTAGTAATGCCATCGACTCATCAGCTCAACACGTCTTCTATAGGGTGACAATTGCTTTTCATCTGCTATATTTGGAACTCTATATATGTGCCTCAAGACTGAAGGCATTCAGGGCCAGCTCGTATCTTCAGCCTTGCTACACAAAGCTGTAACAGCCAACATACTGTATGGTGGTATATAGGTACTGCACAGAGCGACAGCCTGGCAAGAGCATGGGGAGAAGCTTGCATGACAGCTGGCTCTATCTAGTCACATTTGACTCATTTCATAACAACTGAAAAGCCTTATGTTGAAATATTTGTAAGCAAAATCCCTGGTTAAAGATAGTTAAAGATAGGGGCTGGAAGCTGAAGGAATGGCTCGTGCAGCAACTCAGAAAAGCTTGTTAGACTCCGAAAAGAGGCACATTTTAATTGAATCATACAATCAGGGAATTACAGGATCACAGAATTACAAGATGGTTTGGGTTGGAAGGGACACTTACGTCCAACACCCCTGCAATGAGCACTGTGTGTGATATATCAGGTAGTGTCTTCACATCCATACTTTTTCCAGCTGAAGGCACAGGCTGGATGTTCTCCTCCTCTATCTTCTGAAGGCAGAATTATATTGCACAACCAGTGCTGGGATCTCCCTGACAAACAACAAGGCCACACACACAACTGTCTCCAGCACTGAGAAAACCTCTACACTTGGTTTCCTTCATACATTAAATGAAACCATTACTGTCCTGATTCCTTTACTTCTTGGCTATGACTAGATCAGTCATGGATTCCTTACAGTAGCCACAGTTTGGAAAGGCTCCTATCTTCTTTGTGGCTTGGAGACCTGGATATGTAATGCTGCTGCTGCACTGAAATGGGGAGGCAAAAACCAAATTCTTCTACACGGTGCTGTGTCTCTGTAGGTTCCCCTTGCAGGGGAGGGAACCAAGGCAGCAGCCCCAGGGGCTTTTCTTTGCTGTCTTCGTGGAGACAGACCTATGTGGAAATGGCAAGTGTTGAATGTTATTGTGGTGCATAGAGTGGGATCCTTCTGTCATGGAGGGGGCCGGAGGAAAAAGTCTCACTCTTCAGCAAGTAAATAACTAAGAGAAAAAGACCACATTACAGACTCCTGTCAGGATGTTCTTCTTGCCATTGTTTACAAACTGCAGGCATCTTTACTGCTGTTTTTTTCCTAAGAGATGACACCCGGGAGCCTAAAAGTGTCAGACTAGATGTCTGGAAAATTTGCAGGCTGCTTCGGGACATTGATTTATATTCAATCCAGTCCTTTCCAGGAAATTGGTTCTTCTGAAAAGAATAAAGTTAAAGTTACCTCAACAACAACAAAAATTGTCATTGTCACTAAACCACAAGGAATGTGGCTGAAGCTCCATTTCAGTCTGGGAACGTTTGATGTATCCAAGTTTCTGTGGAGAGCTAACTACTCACTATTTCCCTCAGGCCACACAAAAATAGGTTACCACAAATAGAAAAAAAAAAGATCTTAAAGAAGCAAATCATCATATCTTCCAGTTAGGACTCAGATAGGCTTAGATTTTATTTGATTAATATCTTTGACATATGCTAGAACATAAATGACACAGAGATATTAGGAAAATATCTGGTCTAGTGGAGGTGTCCCTGCTTGTGTCAGGGGCTTGGAATTATGTGGTCTTTAAGCTCCCTTCCTACCCAGGCCACTTTATGATTCTATGATTCAAATAGAGAAAGACTTTCTTTGGCTCGTTAAGTATCAAAGTGTTAGAGAGAAATTATTGAAGAAGAGGAAAGTGACAGAGTACACCGACCCAGGGGCCTGTTTTACCTTCTTGTACCCACTGGGAATGAGGTGCAGAGAAGGCATCTTTAAAAACTTTCCCATTTCTGTACTATGAATATAGGAAAAAGTTTTCTTCACTGTGAAATTCCTTGAAACTTTTTGGGGAAATATTTCTTTTCAGAAGCCACACACAATTCAAACCTTTCATAGGGACATCACACTTTTTTGCAATTTTTTAAAGAAAAGTGGAAGAAAGAGAGAAGCAATTTATGGCTCTCCAGTCTGGGCCATTAGTGTTATGTTAGAGGTGCACTGGAGCCCCTTTAACTTACAAGAATGTTTATAAGTTTCTCTGTGAAACCTTTCCCTACTAGAAGATAAAGACAAATTTATTGCTTCTAGCAGCATCCTTCCTTCCCCTTTAGCTGAAGGTAAGACCAGAGAAGTATAGCAATCATATGTTCTTCTAAATATACACGAATATATACA
The DNA here is from genome assembly GCA_035041135.1 of Platyrinchus mystaceus. NCBI lineage: Eukaryota > Metazoa > Chordata > Aves > Passeriformes > Tyrannidae > Platyrinchus > Platyrinchus mystaceus. The sequence goes on from JAWWLV010000100.1 coordinate 68,673,410, forward strand.
TTTGAACTGAAAAGGCTTGCTTTCAGAGAACTGAAATGTCTCATTTGTTGTCTGAACCAGTGACATAAAAATACCTCTCAATAATATATTTATCTATCTTCAGTTTCAGGATTTCTCACATCTTAGCTTGGAGATCAGGTCATTCTACCTGGAGGTAAACACACACTGAAACTGTTTAATTTGTCTACTCCAACACAGCTTTGGGAACTTCCTGTTTTTTGAGAACTGTGAGCATCAAGAGTAATGTTTCCCTGTTCTGTGGCCCTATGGGCTAGGGCTGTGGCCCTAGCCAGCACAGCTGTACAGAAAAGTCCTTTCCAAGGACACAGATCAGAGAATCACAGAATCACCACAGAATCACAAAATGGTTGGTGTTGGAAGGGACCTCTGGAGATCATCCAGTTCAAACTCCCCTTTAAAGGACACTCACCTAGAGCAGGTTTCACAGGATCATGTCCAGGTGGGGTTTTAATATCTCTGGAAAAGGAGACTCCACAACCTGTCTGGGCAGGCTGTTCCAGTGCTCACAGTAAAGTTCTTCCTCATATTCAGATGGAACCTCCCATGTTACAGTTTCTGCCCATTGCCCTTGTCTTGTTAGTGGACACCATTTCAGAGAGTCTGCTCCATTCCTCTCTTCCCTCATCTCCCACGACCCTCATCTCTTGTCCTGTCTGTACACTGGACTCTTCTGGAAGACAAGACATTTGTGCAGTCTCAAACCCAACAGCATCTCTGAATCATCCTCAAAGACAGAGAAAATAGCTCTTTCTCCCTGGTGCTCCGCCACATCCTTTGCTAGACAATGCTGGACCACTCCAAAGCGTGGCCAGAGGGAGAAGCTTACCTCTTGTTGCAGAAAGAAGCCTCAAAAGCATTTAATATTGGCTTTGGTTCTCAAGGATCTGCTCACCAGTCTGACCCTCCACATTTGTTCTACGGGTACAGCTCACCTTCAGATGCTGCCTGCTCCTTCCATAAGATCTTTATCTCCACCATGGAGACTTCTTGCTTTGAGAATATATCTTCTTCAGCCACTGCTGCCTTTTAAGCAATAACTTTAAATCTGCTGGGTTTTTTTGTTTCCACTAAAGGTCCTGTGTTTGCGTGCCTGCGTAGAAGATTTGGATTATATATATATTTATATACATAAAGAAAGGGTTTTTATGCTTTCCTTTTGCTTTCCTATTACAAAGTCTCTAACATGTTGTGCTAAAGGTGGGTGGCTTTAAAAGAGGCTGGTTTCATTAGGTTTTTATTGTGTTTAAAATGTGGTTCCATTTATTGTGCTAAACACTTGGCAGCCTTTGTCACATCATGTCTCATGAAGGCACTTGGAAATGAGTGCACACATAGAAAACTGCATCAATTCCCTCCCCCCACCCTTCCCCAAGCAATATAGACAGGAGATCATGAAAGCTTTGTTTCTTTAGCTGGCAGTTAATCCTTCCAAACTTGGCCCCCTTTCTGAAATTAACTCATTGAATAATGGACATGCTCCATTAAAGTGATGAAGATAAAAACTCTGCCAGTGCCTGACTTAGTAAGAAAACCATCTCACTCACAGGCCAAAAGAACACACTTGAGCTGTGACAAAGGACCTGTGTAATTGAGAGCCAAGACTCCCCTCCCATTTATTTCCATGAGCTGGTATTCTTTGACTGTCCACATTTCTTTTTGTATTTGGGAAAGAGGTCATGCATTTCTGGTGAAAAGATCTAAAACTAAAAAGAAAGAAAAAGTGTTGTAGAAACTTCCAAATAAATTTTGCTTCATCCATTTCCAGACACCTATGTTTTCACAAGTATTTGTATTATTAAGATTTCAAATTAATGGTAGTTGGTGCTTTAATTACAAGTCCAGACAGGGAGTCAAGTTCTCCTATGTATGGTTCCCAACTCTGTGACTGACTTAAAGTGTATGCTTAGGCAAGACACCTATTCCTTGATTTCCATTAAAAAAGCTCCAAACAACCAAAAAAAAAAAAAAAAAGGCACTTATTCATGTA
>JAWWLV010000100.1:68684499-68698219 GCA_035041135.1 Platyrinchus mystaceus
TGACCCAGAGATTTACAAGAGAAGTCACATTAGAAGTCAAATTGATTGTAATAATTGTTTCACTGAACAGTGTCAACATTAAGTACAGTATGTTGTTCTGTGCTATTCAGGGAGGCCCTATGGCTGTTACAATAACTACAACACACTCTACATACCCTCCTTACAAGACAATTCACGCTGAAATACATTTAGGTAAATGCAGCTCTAATAATGGATAAGATATTCTAAGATATGAGACACTACGTTTCTAGTCTCTGCACATTATTTTGCCTCCGAGCATATTCGGTACTTCCATTCAATTCTAACAAAATTGTTGCTTTTCTCGGGCAGGGCTGAACGGAAAGCAAAATTTGGTGGTTGTTGCCTCCTTTTGGCCTGAACTGTGAGGCTATGCAGAATACTTCTGTTGTTCAGTCCTAAATTTTTCTCAGAAAAGTGACTGCTTGGCAGCTCAGATCCTCTGTAGTTAAGCTGCTTCAAATATTTAAGCTTCAATATACTGTATGAAATAATTTTTCTGTTAATGTTGCTTTCATATTGACAGTGGTATGCAGGAATTGCAACTGAGGTGCTGTAAGAGTCTCACAGAAATGTCACCCATGACCAATAGGGTGTGTGACTGCCCCTGTGCAACTATTAAAAAAACCCAGATCATTCTTTTTCACATTGTAGATGGTGTTCTTTTCCTCCTCTGTTATTCTGCGCATTTCTGCTTTTTCTCTCTCTGGCATTTCTCCTTTCTCCACCTCTTCTCACTCAGGATATTGATCCTGCGACTGAAAAAGTCACTGCTGAGTGCTGAGTGGCACCATGAATGGTGAAATAAAAGGTGCTTGTCAAGCAGGAGTCCTGCACAGTCATCCACACGCCCACAGGGCTTGACTCACCCGTTCCTGCTCTGTCGTGTCTGCTCTGACTGCAGGGGACTCACGGCAGTGTTGACGATGGTGAGTTATGACTCGAGCTCTGGGTCAGGAAATGAGCCTCTCGTACTTCTCACTGAAGTTTTCCTCACACGTCTGAGTTTGTTTCTCGATCTTATTTGCAACATCTCGAAACTCCAACCAACAATGTATTTTTCCCTGAGACAATTCCAGTTTTAAGAACAGCTACAAACACTCTGTGGAAAGATGAAAGCTCTCAGTCTAAAATGCATCTATTTTTTTGGCTCTGATAATGTGCACTAATCATATTCACCCTCCCTTCTTTCTTTCTCCTAGTCCCAGCTTGTCTTCTTCCTCAACTAGTTTACAGGTTGCAATTACGAGATGATCTGTAAGGTCTCATCCAACCCAAACCACTCTATAATTCTGTGATTCTGTGTCAGCAGCATTATCTAAGCTAGTCAACTGTGGCTTATCTTACAAAAAGTGAGAAAAAATGAAACATTTTGGCATGATTAGGCCCAGCCTACAGTGGACAAACTGCAGCCTGAAAGGAAGGCATATGCTGGGCTCACAACCTCAAAGCAGTGTGAGACCCACAGGTTATTGTGACTCATGATTACAGTGATCATGGCCAGCAGTGTGCCCAGGGGAGCAGGAGGCCAATGGTCCCGGGGCTGTCCCAGCCATGGTGTGGCAGCAGGACCAGGGCAGTGCCCTCCCTGAGGCACCTCCAGTGCTGGGGCAGTTCTGGCCCCTCAGACAAGAGAGACATTGAGGGGCTGGAGCGTGTGCAGGGAAGGGAACGGAGCTGGGGAAGGGTCTGGAGCAGCAGGCGTGGCTGAGGGAGCTGTGGGGGCTCATCCTGGAGAGAAGTAGTCTCAGGGGGGACCTTCTCACTCTCTACAACTCCCTGACAGGAGTGGGTCTAAATCTCTTCTCCAGGATAAAATGTGGCAGAATGAGAGGAAATGACCTCAAGTTGAACCAGGGTTTAGACTGAATTTTAGGGAAAATCGCTTCATGGAAAGGGTTTGTCAAGCATTGAAATGGGCTGTCCAAGGCAGTGGTGGAGTCACAGTCCCTGGAGGGACTTAAAAGATTTGTGAATATGGCACTCGAGAACATAATTTTGTGGTGAACAAGGTGGTGGTGCTTGGTTGATGGTTGGACTTGATGATCTCCAAGGTCTTTTCAAACCATAATATTTTTTGTGATTCCATAGAGGCAATTGGGGTGAAAAGAACCTATTTTTGTGCATAGATTCCCTGTCTGATGAGGTTGTATGATGCCTTTTCTCCATGCCATACCCACAGATAAAGTATTTTTCCTCTACTCCCTAGAAAGGCTGCACAGTTTAGCTCGTGCTACAGTGGGTTGCATCTGTTAATAGGGAGGGTCAAATGCTTCATCTTTCATCGAGCAGCTACATCACAGGTGTCAAGATCTGAAGAACTGGCCTGTAGATTTGGTGAATCTGTAAGTGCCACCACATGTAAGAAGCAAAACCAAAAGTTGTCGCATTTTGGATCTTACCACTGTTTATATAACACATCAATAACACCCCAAACACTGTCTTTTGCTCTATGCAGCATGTTGTACAGCTTGCTCTCTGCACCATAGGCTTGTTTTGTGGATGATGTGTAAGCTGGGATATTACTTTTAAAAAGTATTTTAGTGGCATCATGTATTCTACAACAAGCCTGTCAAAATACAGTGTCAAGCTCTCACATGTCACATAAAAGCTGTTTGATGTTCTCCTCACTTGAACGCCTACTTTGCATTGTAATTAGGAGAGATCTTGACTGGGTGAACTTGTTAGCGTTCTACATGCACAAGCCTAAGGACACTTTAATTAAAGTCAGAGGGAAACTTGAAAGCACAGGCAGCAAGAAAAAAGAATAATAAGACTAAAAATAACCTGTTCAAAACTGCTGAAGAGAAGCCAAGGGACAGGACATGTCACAGGCAGGGAACATTATGAACTGGGGGAATCTAACTATTCCTTCCCCAGCAGTAGCACATAATAATTATAAATATAAATCACGTTTCACTTGTTGCCATCTGACAGCACTGGCAAAACAGAATGATAACAATACTGGCCAGTAAAGCTGTTTGAGAAAGGGAAAAACCTTTTTTTTTTTTTTTTTTCCCAAGACAAAGATTTTTAGTTTTATTTCTTTTAGAAGGGAGAGGAGTTCCCCAAAGCAGCATTGGGGAAAAAAAATCTCACAGTTTTCATTTTTCATTTTGTGAAAATAATCTTCCATAAACTATCTGTACCTGGAGAAGGAAACATCAGAACTGTCCCAAAAGAACATTGCAATTTTCAATTTTCCTTATTTTAGCTTTCTTATGAAAATCAGCTTTACAGCAAATCTAAATTTTTTTCACATAGACAATATGACTGTTGTTCCCTTTAAAAGGTGCTTTAATGGGTAAAGGAGTAGACAACAATTTCCCGTCTTTTTACCAGTTTTTTTGCTTGATTTTTTTTCCAAACTGAAGCAAGTATTTTCCCCTTTCCCTGATTTTCAGGCTGTCTAAATTATTCAGTTCTTGCCAAGATACTTCTGTCTCCTTGAGTGTCCATATCTCACAATTTCTTTCTAAATAAATAAATTAGGCAGCGTCAATGCAAATTCTGTTTTCCAAAGACACAGACACAGACACCTCACACATTTTCTTTGTTCTCCTTTACGTGTTGTACCATGGCTATGACTCACACACTAACTGAGCAGAAAGACATCCTGTTGTGAGGCTTAAATGCTCCTCCTTGTACAAGTCCCACTTGTATGAGAAGTCCAGTGTTCCAATTAATCTCAGTATAACTGATTACTTAAGACGGGCTTCAGATCACAGGCTGGGACATGTACACTTAGCTGTGTAAAATGAGATCTCTGTACAACCCAAAGCCCAGTTCAGTTGACTAAATGTAGGTACAGGAGGTTGCCTGGGATTTTCTAGAGTATAAAATAGCCTCTAATTTTTGATCGAGAGAAGCATGTATCTTTCATAGGCCCTGGGTCATTTCTGCCAGCCCCAGAGAATGTCTCAAATAATCTAGAGCATCTCACATGGCACAAAAGGCCAGTGGTTTGGCAAGTGAATCCAGTCTCTCACCAGTACTTGGCTGAGCAGACACTGTTCATGCAACCAGTGCACCCGGACGATGAGCTGAATCTTGCACAAGCCTTTGTTGAATGTACTGAATCCCTTTCCAATGACTTAAGGCACCTAACTCGCATGTATACACCTTCAAACAAATACCTGAATTAAACCTGCTTCATTTGGGAGTTGTTCTCTCTCCCTTGAGTCCCCCCCATACTGTTTACTCTTTAAATTCTTCCTATGCTACCCTTTAGCTTTTCATCTGACAATGATTTTACTTCTTCCAAAGCACAAGTTCCTCAAAATTTCCACTTTTCCAGAACAATAGAGCAAATCTATAACCTCGACCTTACTCAGAAATAGCACTTGATTCCACCATTCCATGACTTCCAAATCCTTTCAAACTATAGTATTGAATTTGACAGTCCTGTTTCCTCTCTGTGCTTGCACACTTTGTTTTTTTCTTTCTTGCCTCCTTTTGCAGCTCATTCTTGTGCACCAAGACTTGCTTACTTGCAGATTTAAGCAGGCACAAGCTGAAGGAGTTTTTTTGGGTTTTTTTTCATCTTCTGTGCCCTGACTTGTTCGTGAGTAGTCTTGGCTTTTTAGGTTCAGGATCCATTTCCATTTTCTTACTCTAAAGCTCTCCTTGGGGGTATGTTTTAGTTCTTGTTCTCTTTGCCTTCTTTTGTCTGGAGGAAATAATGGGATATCATCTCACTAACAAGCAGTGCTGGAGGGTCCAAGAAGCAAATGCAATGCTTATACACATGCTGCAAGTGCTGCAAAGCTATACCCAGTGTTGCAGATATGTCTCCCTCAAAGTCTTTGACTATAATGGCTTTTAATGACTTTTATTTCCTTACTTTTACCAGAGAAACGTGTCCATTCCTCTGTTAATCTCCTACAACAGGTTGGTTCCTGCTTGTTTCCACAGGAAAACAGGCGCTAGAAGCCCTGGCTGGGAGTTACTCTGAGTCACTCATCACTGTCTCTTAGCTGAGCACTTATGTATGTATGTAAATCCACCTACATCCATGAATAACCCACAGAGGCAGCGTGACAGAAGCTGTGGCAGGTCACAATCACAACCCCATCTGTTCGCAACAACGAGTCACTGAATACATTTGAAATTTAATACAAACAAAATTAAGACAAGAGTGCAACTGTCTGAGTTATGGGAGATTGAACACTTCCTCTCCTCCAACAGCTTCCAAAACTCCCCCAAATATAGGGTTTGTAGCTGATATCTTCTCAGAAATACTTTTAATTTGTTGTTAATTTTAGGATTTTTAAAGTGTGTATCTTCCAAGCTTCTTAAATGTCATTGAATCTTTGTTATGTCCATAAATAATAATAAAGGTGGTCTGTGAAAAGATTGATTCAACTAAGTTGTGTCTCAAAAGAACAGCTGGCTTCCTATCCGTGATGAGATGATGCAAAGAAAGAAGATGCTCAGCATGGCCTGAATGAAGCAGGTGGTATTATTTTCTCTAAGCAACATCTGGTAAGATTGTGTGGATGTTACTGTGCCTGAACCCAAGGAAAGTGTGTTCTTTCCTGGGAAGGGGAACCTTTTGAAATGAAAACACTTCCCTGGAAGTGTTCAAGGCCAGGTTGGATGGGGATTGGAGCAACCCAATCTAATGAAAGGTGTCTCTGCCCATGGCAGGGGGTGTAATAAGATGAACTTTGGGGTCCCTTCCAAGCCAAACCACTCTGTGGTTCTATCAAATGTCTTAAAGCCATTTTCAGCGTGAATTCAATGCATGCTACAGTCTTTAGTACCACGTGTAGTGAAATGAGATGTGTAAAGTTGGTTTCTCATCTAGACAACTCTACACATTGAAAATATGAAAATAAACCAGCATATGAGATTCTCAACTGAAGGAAACTAAGGAAAACATGAATAGATATGGAAATCCTCAGCCAAGCTGGCTTGTGTGTGAAAGATATTATTTGTTATTGTTTACCAAGAAACACACCCAGCTGTTGATGTACTCTTCTGTTAGAGCTGTCAGTCGCACAGAAGAAGGTCAAGTTAGCTCTCAGAAATGCTGGAAACACTGTGATGTATGAATAAAGGATGTATGGTACCACTGCAGGTGTAGTCGGCTGAATTAGAACACTGATCACTGAAAGCAGAGGCTATCTTGGGAATGCAAAACAGGAGCCTACAAAACCAATATCCTGGCTAAATATGGCCAAGGACACCAGAGACCTGGCTAGTATGGGAGGTACTTGGACAAAAACAGAGCAGGCAAAGAAAACAGATACCTCAAGTGCAAAACCTCTCAGAAGATGATCACAAGCAGGGCAGGAAAGGGACCATTTCATTCCAAGTTATTAAAAATAGACTAATACTTGGACATTTGGGAAATAGATGAACTGTTAGACATTACTGATGAGATACTATAAGGGAAGCAACATAGTACTTGAGAAACCAAAGCATACCAAACTATTAAATTTTAATAAACCCTAGTTTATTGGCAGAGAGATACGTTAATTACATGAGAGTAGGAATTTAGTCACATCACATAATCTCCGTACTTAAACCATCAACTTGACAGATCAAATTGCTATTTTGCCAATACAAGAACTTGTAGAAGTCTTTAACAGAAGCTCTCAATATTGAAATGTAGAGACTTTTCCATGCCCATACCTGGAGATTTTGTAAGGATTGACTTATTTCCCCAGGACCAGTCACTAATTGCGAAGAAAGTTAAAGGGCTTGAACTGATACAAACTCAATCTTCTAACCTATAACAGACAGTGAGATTATATCATCCAAACTTCCAATTACTTCATTCCCACCCAACCCAAGACAAAAAGATATAAACTCATAAATGCACTCTCCCATGAGACATGATGAACAGGACACTAAAGGAGCAGAATTTTTCCACTGACTTTGGACTTCCTGAAAGAACCGCAATAAGAACCCATGCAGGAGGTTATCACAGGAGAAATTCACACTTAACCCTACTGCAGGGTACAGTGGATGACTCTTTGATACTGAAGAAGGAAAAGAATAATCCTCTGCAGCCATGTTGGATGGGACTTGGAGCAACCTGGTCTAGTGGAAGGTGTCCCTTCCCACAGCAGGGGGGTTGGAAGGAGATGATCTTTAAGATCCCTTCCAAGCCAAAGCCTTCTACGATTCTATAAACTTTCATAGAGCTGTGTCTTAGATCTGAAGAGAACATTACCCTGTACAACTTGGCAAGTTACTAGCTCTTACAACAGGAGCTACAAGGAGCAGCCCCTGGGTTAGTTAAAATTTGTTCCTCCTACGTAGCTACTTTCTGACGTTTGCAGATAAGAGTATCTAGAACTGCCTGCTTACAACCAGAATTTAAAATAAACATAAAGTTCTGCCATTGCTGTGAGGGTGATATCTTAGATCTGGGCTGAAAAAGTTATTTTCTCTGATATCAATAAGATCACTATGGATTTTATCAGGTTCAGAGGAGACACACAATCCAGTCAAAGGTTTTAACTCTCAAATAAATCTTCAGTAGAGTTAACTTTTATGCTCAGATTATGAAAAACTATTGTTAAGGTTGTGTTTTATTTTTTTAAGACTTCTTCAAAAATGTAATTTTTTTTGTCCATTGTTTTAATCCTTCCTGTATTCCTGCTAAAACTCTATAGCCACAGAACAGAAAGCTGGAACTTTTCCACACAAGCCTTTGGCTTCTTTTAGCACTGACTTCATCCTATTCTTTCATTCTTTTGGTGACATAAAATTTACTCCAAAATCCCATTGCAAAGGCTTTTTGTATCAAAAAAATTCCTCATCAACCACAAATCTCCAGAGGATCTCAGGAGAGCAATAAATGAATTAGTAAACAGAAGACATTCTGGCAGATAAAAGGTGATGAGGAGGGGATCAGGCAGTGTAGGTCAGAGTATTTTCTGTGGTTTGTTCTCCCTCCAAGGGTGTCTACTGGTGAAGGGGAAGAAAGACAACGTGATGTAGCCAGATATGGCAATCTGATATGGCATGGAAAATGGTGTCTGCGTGCTAGAGAGACAGAAAAACTGGGAAATTGGTTCCTCAGGAAAAGTCTGAAGTATTCTGACTTCCTTGGTATGGTACAGCTCTTCTCCTTCATTGTCCTTGTTTTCCTGTTTGTGTAATTGTGATAAACAGATCAGCTGAGGAGATTATTAACCTTGGTACCTCAAGCACTGAAATTTGGACTTTTATGTAAAGGGAACCCCTGGTATTGGAGGGAAACCCATTGCATCTATATGATTAATTTTTATTGATATTCCCTCCTCTGTAATTCCTGTATCTAACCATTATTATGTTATTCACAACTTCAACGAAAAAAGGAAAGAGCTTACCAATAATATCATCATATATCTAATGCTTTCTTATGTATGTGTGTAAGGGGAGGGAAGGGGAGTCCTTGCAAGTCCTGAAGGGCAGCATTTCCATGCCTGGAAAACATGAACACTGGCACAGAATGGTTACTGATACCTCTTGGCATTTTGCTATTGCAATATCAGTTTAGATTTTATTTTGCACATGGGTCAGCAGCCGTCAGGACATTCTTTCCCTACTCTGAGAGGTGATGACAACACCAGAGTTAGGAGAACTCCCTTGGGGGTGCCTGGTAAAAGAAAGGAGAAGCAGTCTCACGCTCTGCTCACCAGCCTGAGGGTTCAGACATAAAACCAATTTTCCATGGCTTACAGAGTTACTGTACAGTGACCACCCCTGTGCATGCTCCGAGTCTGCTGCTGGTGTGGGATCTTCTATCTTGTCTTAGGCAGCAACGAAGAGCATTAAGATAAGTTGAATTAGTTTTTATTGCATGAGGGCTAAAATTGTACACAATAATGTGGGTAATAACCACAGTGCAGGTGACCCACAGAAATTTGTTAAACTGTGATATGTTCTTTAAACGCCTGGTTCATAAAATTTCCCTGAGAGATACATTTCTTGGTTTTACCACAGCTTTCCCATGTGACTCCAGAAGTTTGGCTCCAGTTTCTAAGTCCTCAAAATGACTAAGTGATTCTCCAGCTACCATACAATTTTCTTTCTGCCTGAAATATCTATATCCAGTGCTTGGTCACAGTATATTTTCAAATTATGATAAAGAATACAATAAATGCATCAAGGTCATAAGTCATTCTTTCTTTTCTATTCAAGGTAGTCTGTGGTCATCAAATACAGTATTGGTAAGGTGGAACTACAGTCTCACTATATCTCATATTTGATGCTAAACTGAATTTTTATAGTTTTTCCCTAAATGAAGTAACAGTAGGGATCAAAAAAGGTTAGGGTGTAATCTGAATATGTCCCACTTCAGTTATCAGTTGTTTTACCAAAAGAGAGATTTAATTCCTGTTGGCCATCTGTTTCTTAGCCTCATTGCTGAGCTCTCTGGCAAGAACATTAATTAGAGTGACTTGTACAATGGCAGAACTTGTGATGACTTCTTGTGTCTATCACAGCAAGGCAGAGATCATCTGGGCCATTTCTCCTGGAAGTTTATGAGACAAAGACGATACTGTTTTTGAACAGAAGTTGCATAAAAAACATTTTATAAGTGAGCGTCTTTGGTTCCCACACACATGTGAAGAGAGAGTAAGAGAGAGAATTAATTATTATGTCAGGAAATCCATAATTCTATAGCTGTACCTGAAGTGCGAGCAAGTTCAGAAAGTCACAGGCTTTTATCAAAGTCAGAAAAGCTTGAGAAATGGGATCTCAGTATCAGGGCTGTGCAACAACAGAAATGGAACTGGAGAGTGATTATCCATCCCCTTCCTCCCCCTTTTTCCAAGGAAATGAAATCTTCAAGGCGAAAGGATTAAAGTGAAAACTACCAGTACAGAAATGGAAATTTCTTCCTCGAGATGATTTGCATATTTTCCACATACACTTTATCGTGTCTGGAGTTTTTGGCACCCATGTTCAAGGCTTTGATGTGGGTCAGCACCTGGCAGGGGCCAAAAGAGAACAGCACTGAAGACACTTTGACTCCTTGCAAGTGCATCAGACCAACCTAAATGACAATAATCATGTTAGAGCATGGTCACATTGAAATGGTCACAGTTAAGTAAGTGCAGGGAAGTTACTGAGCCTAAAATGTCATCAACTAGTTTTATAGTCCAGATTTCTACCTTTCAGCTTCATTCTTCCACAGGAGAGGGCCTAATATCCATGACTGATGCTTTCCACCATGTCTCTTAGTTTTACCCAAATGATCAGTTTGATTTGAACCTATAGAATGACTTTCTAAGTTTTAGGCTAAGTATGTCAAAAAGTCCTGAAAAGATCTTTTCTGTTTTAATGATTGCTACAGATAAAAACTTCATTTCTGAATTTGCATCAGGTGTAGTCAGCTCCGAAACACTCCTAAGTCTTTCCTCTTCAATATTAATATTAAAAAAGAGATTTGTTCTTTTGCAACCTTATTTTGTTGCTATTTAGGTTGCAAAGTGGTGCCCCGGGTACCTCCTTCTCTCTCTTTCCTTAATATGCTTGAAAAATAAGTAAATGGACAGAGAGGCCAGGGCTAAAGTTACAGCAAGATCATAAAGCTAGAAAACACCACAAATTAAACAATTCTTCACCTTAACTCATCCCTTATTTGAGTTCACTTAAGAGTGCTTGTCTTCTTGATGGTCCTGGAAGACAATATGTTTGTTAACCATCAGACTTGAGGGAGAAGGGAGTGAAAGAATGTTTACCAGAGGGGTTAAAAAAGCTATTCAAGAGAAGATCTTTCCCCCCCAAAAAAGCCACCTTTGTTTTGTTTAAAGCATAAATTCTTCAGGTGAATTAATCTGCAGTAATGTGTCATGCATAGAGGTAGTGAGAAACTGCGTTAATGTTATTTTCTTCATTATTTTCATTCAAGAGAGGGCTAAACCCCTCAAAACCTCAAATGCATTTGCAAATTGAAATGAAAAATGCATCAGTAGACCTCAAATGAAGAATTTTCTTTTAACAGCTCTAAAATTTGACATTCTCTTACATTGTTTTAAAGTACAAATGTATTCAAATTTCAAAGCAAAAATATAGGTTAATAAAATTCCTAATATTTCCTTCCTCTAAGTGTCCAATAGGGTATTTTGATGATGTTTAAATATTTGACCAGAAAAAAAACACCTCAAATTCAAACTAACTCATAATCCCTTCAGGTTTCAGGGATAGGAAATTCTGCCTCCTGAGAAGGTACCAGATTCCAACGGGTTCACAGAGCACAATTCAATCTCCTTATATTAAAATATTTTGATGTCTCTTTTCCCTAGTATTACCTTTTCTTTTTATGATAGACCCTATAGAAATGATTTGAAATGAAATCACTGTAATTGATTGTGTTATTTCATAAATCCCTTTGAGCACCCACTATTGTTATACAGACACGAGAAGGGTTCATCTGTTTAGTGATAACTTGCAGTGACTTAACTCACCTATAAAGCAGAGATGAATGGAAAGAGACAGTATCTTAGGCCAGAAAAAACCCAAATACCTTTTTTAATGTTTTGTTTGTGCAAGGTAATACAACACTGATAACAAATATTTGCTTATGGTTCAGAAAAAAAAAACCACCTTGGTCATATTAAGCTATATATAGAAGACTGCTGGCAATTCTTGTTCAGCAAGGCCAAATGTTACTATTTTTCTCTGATTTCAATGTGCTCCTCAAAATCATTCTTTTTTAATCTGTTTTAAAGGTAAGCATCCCATTGAGAAACAGTAAGAGATTTGATTTTGCGTTTTTCACCAAGTCTTCAGGGAAAAAAGGTTCAGTCATCACAACATAAGACACAACTAAGGAAAGAGAAGCTCTTTAATAGTGAACCTCTGCTGAGCTTCAAGTTGATAAGGTGTTAGTAGATATGCAGGTGTGAGGGAACACAGCTTCTTCCAAGCCTCTTCACCAAACCTGTCTGCTCCAGAATGAAAAAGGAAACACTTGATAAATCTAAATTGACTTGTAGTTCCATGTTGTAGCTTTTATCCTGTGCTCAAACAGGATAAAAAATGGTTCATAAAGCCCACCCAGCCCTCAGAGTTAAATAGAGGACTCTTGATTGTATTAACAGTGGCTCTTCCCTTTGCTTTGTATATTATTTTATTTTTAATCCTTTCAGAGCAGTGCACTAAACCACTGTACAAAACCACTCTAGTAACTTACTGGACTTTCTCTTTAATTAAAACAGTACAAATATGTATTTAAAGCACAACAGTGACTTCCCAAGGTTGTATACAGCAATTATGTATTATCTCAGGTGAGGGAAGGACATGGGACTGTCATGTATCATTGTCCCATTAAATTTCTGGCAAGAAGCATTGAATTGTCAGGGAAGAGGTCATCTTAATCTCTAGATAAATTCACCAGAGAGAATTGTATGCAGAAATAAATAGAAGCCAGGTTATATTCCTGATCTTGTTTTCTGCATAATTATCATAGAGCAATGGAATTTTTCACATGGGGCATTTTTTATTTTTTCACTGTAGAATGTATGGCACGGGAAACAGAATTCAATACAGTACCTGAAACTGGAAAAGTCTTGACAGAAAAGTTCCCAGGCTTGCAGAACACTCAGACGTCTGTTATGCATTTACAGATCAAGCTCAGCAAAACATTGCAAAGTTAAGCACCTGCACAATCGCAGCAGATATAAATGTTTAGCTAAAGGATTTACAAATCTCAAATTTCAGGACATGAGACGAGCTTCTTATGAGGGAGATATGAATCATATCTACATAACAGCACTTTCAGACACTGTAATCGTTGTTCCTAGTAGAAAAATGCTTCTTAATTAGAGACAGATGTTGAAAATTTTGAGTTATATGAAAATGCTGTAAGCCAAGTCTCTCAAAGAAAATAATAGGTTACTTGTTGGACTCTTATCTTTTTAGAAATAAAGAAATATAGAAATGGTAAAATTACACTTAAAATATGTATTTCTCTTCTGTATTCAGCACTTTTGTTTGCTTTGAGCTAGGCTGAAATCCAGAGAATTTGATTAAGTATAGTTTTGTCAGAGCCAGGAATCCTCTCCTGGAAACATTAGCCTTGTAACCAACTGAACAACCGAAACAGGTCCACAAAAAAGCAATTTCTCTCTAATTTCTTGCTCTTTTACCACATTAAATCCCTGCCATGTCCTCTTCTTTGCAAGACTAAAGAAAAAGAATTTATGTACATATATATATATATATATAATTTTTTTTTATTAAAAGTCTCTCCCACATGTTCTTTGCAGCCGTGGCCACTTTGGTTTGTCTGTGGTGAAGTACTGCTATCCTGGAACAGTCCCTTTGGTAGACATTATTCTAATCTCTCCCCCTTTACTAGCAAATATCTTTAACCCTTCTATTTTATTTTTTTTTTAATGGCTTGGAAAGGACCTCTCAGATCATCAAGTCCAACCCTTGATCCAGTACCACCACAGTTACTAGACTATGGCACTAAGTGCCACATCCATTTTCTTCTTAAACACCTCCAGGGACGGAGAATCCACCACCTCCCTGGGCAGCCCATTCCAATGCCTGATTATCCTCTCCGTAAAAAATTCCTTCCTAATATCTAACCTAAACGTTCCCTGGCAGAGCTTAAGACTATGCCCTGTTGTCTTACTGATTGTTGCCTGGAAAAAGAGACCAACCCCCACCTGGCTACAACCTCCTCTCAGGTAGTTGTAGAGAGTGATGAGATCTCCCCTGAGCCTTCTCTTCTCCAGGCTAAACA
>JAWWLV010000100.1:68698737-68731061 GCA_035041135.1 Platyrinchus mystaceus
GCTGCAAATAAATACCTTTGCTGCTCAAAAGATCAAAAGTCTCTGGGCAGTCTGTTATACCCGGTTTTTCGGATTCACCTGGCAGTGTTCAAATCCAGGCTGAATGGGGCTCTGAGCAATCTGATCTAGTAGAAGGTGTCCTTGCATGTGCCAGTGGGTTGGAACTGAATAGCCTTTGAGGTCTCTTTCAACCCACACCGCCCTGTTATTCTTTGTTTCTATGATTCCATGACTTATTCAGAGAATGTTTCCTAAGACCAGAGATGTGCTTGCTACTTTATATCCTACTAAATTAGAGTTGTTAATATCTGAGAAACTTGTTCTTTTTCATGTTCTAGTGAAACAGAATGAGACTCAAAACCTTTGGGTGAATGGTTTCAGCTTGCTTAAGAATTGATAAAGACAATTCCATGTCCAGGTTCTGCTGGCTTTGAGAATCAAGTTCATTCTCACTTGGGTTGTTAGGAGGGTCAGTTACTCAATTATTTTGACTATCTGAGGAAAATGTTGTATTATTGCCAGAAGCTTATAGTTATCTGAATCATACATGAGTTAACTTCTTTTTATCCAATAAGTATTGTCTTGTTTATAAAAGACCCTGAGTACTCATGTTCAAGGATTCTGGATAGAGAAATACCCTAGATGGCTGCTCTCAGGAGGCAGGTCTTTGGAGGAACCACTGGTAAGGTGTGAGGTAGGGATAAGATATGGTTTTATTGTTGAAAGAGAAAAAAAAAAGTTGGATTCCTCATTGAATACTGGAGATGCATCCTGGCCAATTAGGGGTAATTACTGAACAATTTTTAGCCTGGTTTCTTCAGGAAATGAGGCTTGAATGATCATTGTGCCTGTCAGTCCCACTTAATAACTGCTGGATCCATTCATCAGCTGCAGATCTGACAGACGATGATGCTGACAGAGCTGCTCAGTCCTCACTGCATTCTTGGTGAGAAGTGGCTGAGTGGCGGAAGATGCCAGATTAATACTCCCTGAAAGAGAAAAAAAATCAGCAAATTCAACACTCAGACAGAGAAGAAATATTAAAAAAAAAAAAAAAGAGAGTAAAATCAGAAATACACCAAACTCAAGACTGCAAAGAGGCCTTTGCTCAGTGAAAGGGATTGTGTAGATTCTATGGTATCTAGGAAAGGATTCATTCAGTATTATGCATTATTTAAACCAGTGGGCAGGAGATAAAAAATTTTGCAATTTGAATTCAGGGGTTCTGATCCTCAGATTACTTCTCATTCATCCTTAACTCATAAATATGATAAATATTCATAAATATGTTGCATCACACATTACCTGTGACTGACAGAGGCAGAGTGTCATGTCACAACCACATTTCCATTTAATTCCATCTTGCTTTCATATATTAACACAAACCATGAAAAAAAGTCAGTTCTGACAGTTTATTTATTTTATTTATATTTCCCTGTCAAAAAAAGCGCATCCTTTTACATCCTCTGGATAATAGGAATGGAATCAATGCTTTGATTTAATGACAGGATCCAGCACCTTCTATTGGCAGGAGTTTTCTGACTTGAGTCCTGGTATCCCAGCTGTTAAATGTTACACACACTAAATGGAATTATTAAAGGAGGACTGGCTAGTGGGAAAATCAACACCATGGAAAGATGTTTAGCTGATTAATGTCTCTGGTACCTGATTTTTGAGGTGTCCATTAATTAAAATGAATTTCATCGCTTGCAGGAATGTATGTGCTACATATTCCATCACCCCTAGAGCAGATAAAGTAAGCTTTCTTCATATGGGAGTGTGAAGCACCTCGTTTCACTTTTTAGAGAACTCCATGCATGCAAATTCCTTCCTGGCATTTCCTAAACACTTTTGAAAGGTTCCAGGCCAAGAAGAAAAAAAAAGAAAAAAAAAGAGTTTTGTAGTGAATTCATCTTCTGCAACTTGTTTTGAGCTGGAATAGCACTGCCTTGATCAAATGCAGAACCTTCTTTTTTAGGAATTCCCCCTTCTCTCTTTTTTACCCACACATGTTATTATTATTTCTCAACATTTGTACCCCTCCACACACACGTGTGTGCACTTGCCTTTCCCATCAGACTGACAGAACATACAGAATGCTTTGGGAAATTCATGTATACTGTCATGTTACCTTGAAAGTGACTTCAGTCTTTAGGTCTGAAAGTCTTCACACTTCTTTCCTGCTTTCTAAAGCAGGACAGAGAAAATAGTACCTGCAATCTGTAAGATAAAGACACACTGGATGAAGTAACCTGAGGCTGGATAAAGGAGTTTGGTAGCATTCCACTTTCTTAAAGAAAAAGGAAAAAGCTCCTTGTGATTTTAAGATTGACTCTAATAGTCGCAAGAATGATGACCCTGACAAGCAGTTTGGCCACCAAATTGCTGCTCTTCTCAGTCCTTATTCCCAACCAGCCCATGGTCCTACATGACCACACCAGATCCATTGCTGTTGATTTGATGAAACTATGTACACAGTGTTTCCAAACTATGTGCAAAAGACTGCATTACCTGCCAATTTCTGTGTCTGTAGGAACAGTTTCTATTGACAATTTACAAGTGCCTTATTTATGTAAAATTGCATACAAATGGTGTCTGTGGATTGGTCTGGGCACAGCACAGACTGTTTGAGCTGGGATATCTCCAGGACCATCTAAAATCCCCACTTGGGGAGAGCTGCTGCACCATCAGTCAAATATTTTCTTGCAAAGGGTAGGAGTTAAGTCAACAACCTTGTCCCAGGTTAGTCCATCCTCTCAAATTAGTCCTGTGTCTCACCTGCTCAAACACAAGCTGAAAGACCAGGCAGGGAATTGATGACAAAGCACATTTGCTGTGCTCAGCAGCACACCCCTGATTCCCTGCTGCAGCATAGTTATGACTACAGGGCAAGGCAGAGCATCTTCCTCCTTTTTATTTTGTTAATGGAGCTGTTCTCCCTAAATTAACATACAACAGGGAAGGAGAGTGACATCAGGACTGATTTTTACAGTCACTTTGCCTCCCATTCAGGCTACATTTCTAAGAGGAGTATTCCTCCTCAGCGTGGGTCATTCAACACAGCAATCTTCTTCTCTAATGTCTGACAGATTAATCAGACTCCTGAATGCCAACCAGGCTGTGGGATACCTTTGTTTAGGTGCCAAGCTTCCTCTCTTATATGTGTGCCACTTCTCTGTCTAGACACAAAAATTCTTATGTTACAAGAGGAAGCATTAGTGCTAAGTAATTTTTTGAAAGTCCTTTAAAGTCTTGCTATCAAGGCTGCCAATATCAGCTGGTAAATTATCTCCTTATACTTCAAATTTGATATTCAGGTTAGAAAGAGCCCTGGTGGTATTGTCTCTCAGGAAATGAAGGCTAGATACAGAGCAACATGTTGCTCAAGGGAAGCAAGATGGAATGAGACCTCCCAAGATGATCTAGTCCATCTCTTTCCACAGACCTACCTAGGTGTTGCCATGACCACTAATACCCACAAGGGATTATTTTTGACCCTGTATTTCTATTGGTTTAATTTATAAGAGTGTTTCTGGTGTGTCCTGGAGGTCTGCACAGAGTTCCAGTTGTAGAGCAGAAAGTACCAGAAAAGATGTTTGAGAAGCCACGTGCACCTAAAGCCTAAGAAGCTTTGAGGGAGGTGGAGAGGAGGATGCAACATAATGAAAGCTCTTGAGTGTTCTATCTTAACTACTGTCTGAAGCCACTATACTATTATCTTCTGTTCTAGCAGAAGGAGGATACAAGGTTAAAAAAATTAGAGAGAACTTTTCTTAATTCAAATTTACAGATGCTAAGGAGAGGGAGGTGGTGGTACATGTCCTCCTGCACCAGAGAAAGGGAGAGCGGCTGTGAAAGAAGGCCCGAATCTCAATGGGCTTCTCAAAAAGGTTTGTGTGAAAAAAAGTAGATACTCCCAGTTGTTCTCTGAGGACTGTAAGAGCAACACAACAAAAACCACTATGAGTGCAAGAGTTGCTCTAAAGACAGTAAATAAGCATCTTCCCCAGCACATACATTACAAACAGCAGCTCCAAAGGAAACATACAGCTCCGCTTCAGTGCTCTCTCAGCTGTCTGTTTCCTTTGCCTACAGGACAGAATGATCTCACTTGAAGTGAGGGAACAGTTGTGTTTCTGCTTTTCTCAGTAACCTCTGTAGTTGGTGGATGTGGAAACAGAATGGCTAATAGCAAGAAGCGTGTTTGTTCATGGAAACAGAATGGCAAATTGGAAGAAATGTGCTTGTTCTAGCTTTCTGTGAGGTGCTTGTATGGATTTCATGGCTTGCTCTAATTGATAGCTCTTCTGCAGCTTAATGATGACAACTGAATGTCTCCTCTTTTAGAGACAGAAGGTGCAGGGAGAGGGAAGTTACCCCTCATAGTAGCATCCACATAACAAATACTATGATGCAGCAAAGGTGCCAAACACATATCCCCTGGGGCCCTCTTCTATAAACTGCCCATCAGTTAGAGTCAAAAACAATACGACAGTCCCTGAAGACAAAAGTGTTAAAATAGTCAAGAGAAGAATTTTGCTGGAGGCTGAGCAGAAAATAAAACCCTGCTGGTGCCAGACTCACAGCTTTGCAGCTGGGATAGACACCAGCCAAATTCAGTAAAACGTGGGTGGGAGTTTTAAATCTCAATAAGTCTTTGGCTGAAAACTGTCATTAAGTTGTTTGGTTTGGGACAGGCAAAGTCCTAAAGATTTTGTTCCTTGGAATCCTTTATCCCTCCATGTGTGTTGTATTGGTACTGTGGGAGGCTAAATGAAAGGTAAAGGTGAAAGAGATGTTTCAACAAGGCCAGGTTGGACAGGGCTTGGAGCACCTGGCCTCATGAAAGGTGACTCTATCCATTGCAGGGGTCTTGGTCTTTAGGGCCCTTTCCAACACAAACTATTCTATGACCCTATGAAAACCAAAATAAACCAAAACTTTCCCAGAAAGTTGATAAATCTGCAGACAGATGATAAATTCAGCTCAACACTGTGTTTTAGCAAAGTCTACTCAATCACTGTGCACGTTTCATTTGTGCCAATGTCTCATATGGAAACAACACTCCTGGGAGGCATCATCACAGCCTGAATAGATTGATACTACTTACCTGATATTTTCAGCTGAAAATTTTAGCTGAAAAACCACCAAGAAGTGAAACACCAGAATGGTCACACATAGGTGGCTCAAGAGAAGCACATTGTTCTTCTGCTACAGTTCAAGGCTCCATGTCTTTAGGGCTCATATTTCAACAATGGATTTGGTGATGGAAGTGGAATTGCAAGGGAAAGGGAGTCAGGATGAACGTGGTTACAGTCAGAGATGCAATAACTTTGTATTCTTACATTTCGGCTACTTCCTAGCTGTGAGGCTCATGTTAAAGGCTGTGAATTTAAAGACAGGGCAGTCAGAAAGCTTGCATGAAAAGTGGCAAGCCAGGTAGATAAAACTCTGTCACAGTAAGAGCAGAACAAATGGTTTAATGCAGGTTCCTCTTCTTCAAATAACAGTATTTTCACAGGGGAAAAAAATACAAAGGTGAGCACAGGGAGAAATATTTTCCATGCAGGAGGAGTGATTTCGAGATGATCCCTCTTTGTCAGGCATGTGATTCTGGAAAGCAGGAGGAGGTATTTAATGTCTCCTTGCCCTGCTGATTGATCCTACAATGAACATTTGTTTCATACAGAATAAAGGAGTCCGACTCACAGGAGGCAGATGAGTGTCAGCGTGGTACATTTCTTCCAGTTTTGAGCTGCCACTCTGCCTGCTGATGCTCTATAACATTGAAAAACCTGTGATTTCCTATGCTACCTGCAACCTTGTCCGAAAAGTCTCTCACTACCACCACGGTCAGCCAGGAAAAATGGGCATGAAAGAATCACAGAATCATCAGGGTTGGAAGAGCCCTCTGAGATCATCGAGTCCCACCATCAACCCAGCACCACTGTGCTCATCACTAACCATGTCCCCAAGGGCCACATCTGCATGGCTTTTGAACACTTCCAGGGACGGTGACTCCACTACTGCCCTGGGAAGCCTGTGCCAGGGCTTGACAATCCTCTCGGTGAAGAAATTTTTACAAATATCCAGTCTAAACTTCCCCTGGCACAACTTGAGTTCACTTCCACTGGTCCTGTTACTTGTTACCTGGGAGAAGAAACCAGCCCTCACCTGGCTACAATCTCCTGTCAAGGAGTTGTAGAGAGCAAGAAAGTCTCCTATCCTAGACCCTTCACCGGCACCTCAACATCTTGCATGTAGTGATGGGCTCAAATAGATATATGTGTTGTTTCTTTTCTCTCCCATCAACTGGCTGCAATGTATGGACATCCCAGGTCTCTGACCTCAATCATTTTGACTTCTCTTTTTTGGCTTCCCTTACTCCCTCTTACATCTGCAGCTATAGACCTGACTGTGGTGGATTTGGGCAAGATCAAGGTCATGGCAGTCCAGTAGTTCAGAGTATTCAGAGCACATGTGCACACGTCCTAAGGGAATGCAAATCTGTACTGAAAACTGTCCCCAAACTCTTCTGCTCTCTGGAGCTCATCTTGCAACTTTTTGTGGCTTGGCACCCTTAACTCCTCATTAGACTGGACCAGAGAGTAGCCAGAATGGGCTTTACAGGCTGGTCTGCCTGCAAGAATTGAGGACTGAACTCTTGCTGATAGAAATGTGGATACCTGGACTTGCTATGATAAGCTGGAAAGTGTCAAAGAGCTCAGGAGGGGTATGAGTTTTATTTTCACACAAACAAGTACTAAAATCATTGATGTCTGGGAAGGAACCTAAGAAATCCCAGCCAAGCCTAGGTTCAAACAGAAAAGGTTCCCTATCTTTCAACTCAAGCAGACATTTCTCCATATCTCCTTTTTCCCAATGTTTAAGTGCAGTGACTGCCCCAACAGTCATTCAGTCCCAACCTCTGTAACAGCAGCATTTTTCAGAAATGGCATAAGCATCTTCCCTTACATCAGTCAGGAGGGACAATAGTAGGATCTTGTTCATATCTTTTTCCATAGTCCAAACAGCATCAGATGTAGGAATGAATCTGCTTTCCATGTCACATGCTGGAGGAGTGATCACCACAGCTCATGGTGATGATGATGGTCGATGAGAGCTTTTCCATGAAAGGTAGAACCATGAGACTCACAACTCTGATGGAATATATTCTTTCTTCTGTCCCTCCAACCCAATATTAATGACCAAGTACTTGTAGAACACACTGTGAATAACTATTTTGAGTATAAAACTTACAGGTGAGATGACAGTTCTGTTACAGCTCATGCAACAGAAGAATCAGAAGAGCTTTACACCTTGAATTTAAGTTTTCTGTATGTCTGCCCAATGAAGTCGGTCATACCTGAGGTAAGTCAAATTTGTGCACAGGATCTTGAAGAGAAGAAGGGAATAAACTCAGGTTGATATTAAGAGGTGACAGATCCCCTTTGGCTGACAATAAATTCCAAGGTAGTGATGTCAAAAGTTCTGCCATGGCCAGAAACAAACTGGCTGAAAGTCAAATTTGCAAATCTCTGAGTTCCACCACTGTGCTAGTCTACTTCAGATCTATGGCCAGCTTTGAAGAACATTGGCCTTTTCTTTTTTCTGGTCTTCTAAACAAGTTTTTGTTTGATGTCACTTCCTTTCCCTGTCCCTCTTTTTAATTTCTCATCTCTAAAAATACCATTCCATTCTGTTAGCTAAACTTTTAAGATTTTTCTTCATACCCTAAAATGGGCAGAGGTTTGCAAGTGTAATCCTGCTGGAAGAATTCTCTCTTAGAGAAGCCCTTTCTTTTCACAGTGTCTATGTGTATATGTGTAATTATAGGATCAGATATGCATGACAACCACATGATTTTCCTTCTTAGCAGATAGTTTGTCACTGCAGATGTGGTATAGTTCACTATGTCTGCATCCCTAATAGAAATGTCATTCATTGTACCTCTCCTACAGAAATAACAATTTTCCATAGCTCTGCTAAGTCAGTAGATACTCAAAGCAGACAGAAAATCATAAGGAAATTTCTAGGCTTTTTTCTAGTTCCTTCTTTGTATAGAAGAAGGAATAGCAGTATCAAAACATGGACATTACCAAGCTGTTATGTATATTAATATCTTTCTTTGATACTATATTTGTTTAAATTATAGTCATGCATACTTAAGGGTTGTGCTTCATGACCAATTTCCTTCCATGTGGTAATGAACAAATTACCATCATTATGGAATAGAAAGATGTAATTTAAAAAACCAAATCTTAGGGGGGAGAAGTTATGGCCATTAAATGAACAATATGTTCTGTTGCTCAGTGCTTGTTTCCCTAAAGAGTAATTCCCTATGTTAAAGAGACTCAGTTTAGATTTATGCATCATCAAGTAATCTCATCTAACTATATTGTATATTTCCTTGTTTTCTATCCTGTCCACTTCTCATGCCATTAGTGTAAGATCTTCCAGATGATAATCCTTTTACCATGTTCTGATACTGCTGTGCCCATTTACACCTCTGTGAAATTAAATCATAGCATTTCATCAAGTGCAAGACAACATTAGTGTGATATAAGCTCCTGGGAGGGTCAGTACTGGGTGACAACTCACAATGTAGGGACTCTTAAAAACGGAAAATTAATCCACTGAATCACTCTTTCTTATTTAGTCTCACATATCCCACCCAACCACTGATCGGTGTCATACTGACAGGCTCAAGGGTCTCCTTTTTCTTGGAGGATTTGTAATGCACTATAGAAGATTCTTGTTGCCAACATCTGTGTTTTTCTGGATTGGGGGATTTCTGCACTCTCCTTCAGGACTGTTATTTCTATTACATAATTGCAGTCCAGGGGTGATTTAAGGATCATGCTCTTCGGTTGTATTTACAGTGACCAACTCAGCCATCACTTCCAAAGTGCACCCCCTTCACCTATAACATCTCCCTGCTTTGTCTCTCTTCTCCCTTCACACTTTTCATGGCTTCAGGCTCACCTTATCTCTCCTGGGCAGTTGTCCAATCCCATCAGCAAGAAAAGTAAAAATGTAGTTGTTTCATACTCCTTGCCACTGCTCAAGGACAAGGAAGTTCACATTTGTCCCCAAGCCTTCCTCCTGGTCCTTGATTTCTTGCCTTTGTGTCCTTTCCCTGTCTACTTTAGTACACTTATACCCTAATGCTTGCTCTTTATGTGCCTTGTATTGTGAAAGAGCAATAGAAATAATATCCAGCAAAAGTTAATGGCATTGCAATTCTGTTGCATTTATGTTTTCCATTCCTGCAGTTCTGTTTGCATTCATGTGAAGCTTTGGACTGTGTGTCTCTGAATTCTGGAACCTTAGTTGAAGGTGTACAAGTTAAAAAAAAAAAAAATAGAAAAGGAAGGAAAAGTTATCTCACATTCAGGTCATGAGAAGATAAGCTAGAGAAAGACAAGAGAGATTTTTGTTTCAGCTTTCCCATCACTTACAGAACTTTGAAGTCTGTCATTTATCTCCAGAGACACATATTAGGGCATCAAGTGACCAAATCTAGTTGGTTTCTCTGTAGCCTTAGCAAACCGTTTTGGAAACTGAAATAGGAGTTCAGAGAAGGTCTTCCCATAATGATACTTCTGAGTTCTCAGAAATAATTTAAAAGTAGCTGGAATGGTTTGAGAGATTACGAGGTGTGGTTTTAAGCAGTGTTTTTCATTGGATGAGTTAGAAATCACTAGACCGTGGCCACGTGTCTCATACTTGTTTTGCATCCTGTTGTGAAACATTTTTACCATACACAAGGGACTGGCAGCAAGACACATCCCTCAATATAAAAGTAACTTCTTTCGACAGGCGTGAAAAGCCTCCCTAAGTGCAGCTGACTTATTTTGCCCCAAATCTGGAATCCTCCATCTTCTGTTTGCCTTTTGACTGTAATTTGTGCTAATCTTGAAGCATCGGAGGAAGTGCACTGAACTTTTTCCTAGTTGGTTGCTTGTTTTGGTTTGCGGTTTGTTTTTTTGTTGGATTTTTTTGTTGTGGTTTTTTTTTTTTTTATTGGGTTTTTTTTTTTTTTTGGAGGGGGGTAGTAGGAGGTTAAGACCTTTTTTTTCATGCTAGGAAAGCAAGGCACATGAGCTCTTATCTCCTATTAGACATATAAACCCTCATAAATTATTTCCGGGTACACAAACTTAGTAAAATTTTAACCTCTCTGAAATTAATTTCCTCCTTTCTCACAACAAAGAAGGGCTTTAGCATTGCCCAGGTAGAACTTCAATTTACACCTGAGATCAGGGGGATTAAGATATAGAAAAGAAAGGCTAAATTCTCAGCAGGTGTACTTACTTCAGATACACGCAACGTGGGGGAAGCTGAGCTCTTTCTTCCCATTGAAACTCTGGGATGGCTATAGGGAAAAACACCTATCACTCAGCCTCATGGGCACAGAAGATTTTCCCAAAGCAAGAACAACCTCTGGCCTATTGACATCCAGGCCATTATCTGATTGTTCAAGTAGAACAAGATGTTAACACAGGCATTGTGCAATTTTATAGGATAAGTATTTGAGACCCGCGGGTGATGTGATGGGTTTTTTAACTCAATTGCAAAACTTATTTATTTTGTATCTGTAACAAATTAAAAAATAAAAGAGGTCATATCTGCCATCTTCTTTCAATGGGTTGACCAGGAAACAGACATCTGCTCCAGGCATTTGGCGGTCTCTCCATATATAAACCCAAAAATGCTTCATGAGTCTTTCTCGAAGCGTCGTGAGCGGGTAGTGAGGTAAGATGCATCCATCTAATAATTCCATCTCTATTTTGCAGACATTTGGAAAAAAAAAATATAACTACAAACCAAACTTTTTTCTTGCCTTTTCTGCAGTAAACATGAGAATAAACTTTATTTTAAGAGCTAGTCTTTTTAACATTTAAAATCAATTTCTAAATGTTTTCTTCATGACCGAAAACAATCTTAACAGAAACTGGTCTAAACCTAGGAAATTTGACTCTAATTAGACTAATTTTTTATTATCTTTATATACTTATTGCTTCAAGAACATTATGGATTGTCACACAAGGTTCATGTCTTAGAAAATTAGAAAATTTTTGAGAAAAAAGACCCAAACACTTCATTTATGCATGCAGATTATGCAGTTCCAAATATAAGATTTTGAGGAGTGGTTTTTTGGCTTTTGTTCTTTTGCATCAAAGAGAACTAGTGTGTCAGACAGTCTAACACATGAATTTGTAACTTGGTGCTCCTGTATGCCAACGGTGTGGTTGTTCAGTGCATGCTTTGAGAGCTGATTTTAAAGGTCTTGGAGAGTCGGTTTTAAAAATTTATATTGATTCAGTAGGGGATGAGGATGCTTGACATGTTAAATTATTAGCATTTACATTATGAACATGTTAATTACTGTATTTTTAATGCTGTTAGCTTTTATAAACTAGGATATGAGTATTCTTAAAGGGACACCAGTAGATTTGCAACATGCTGGAAATCAGTGTTGCACAAACCAGCATTAGAAATATTTCTTCCCTTCTTTTCACTCTTCACTCTCCCATTTTACATTTCAGTGAGGATTTTCTATTCATTTGTCTCGCACCTGAACTCCAAGGTAGCATAAAAGAAATAAATACATAAATAAAACAATAAATGAAACAAACAAAACCCAAAACAAACAAACAAACAACAAACCCCAAAGGCCAAAAACAAACAAACAAACAAAACCAACAGGAAGCAAAAGAGACTAAAAGACAGCATTTAATCATTCAGTTTGAATTGATCTGTGCTAATCCAGTCACGAACTGTGCTATAGATTCCCCTACCTCCCCTCTTTGCTGTTACAGCCCCAGCCATGCTTTGTTTTTTTTAGTTAAAAGCATCTGATTCATGATGGTGACCAGCAAACAAGCAGAGTAAAACAATTTACGGACATGCTTCCCATCCTCTTCTTTGGGAAAAAAAATGACTTAGCTTTAGGCAATCAGAAGTTGCTGTGCAGCAATACAAAATGAATTTTCCTATAAGTGATGCAGCTTGATATAACATTGTGTCACAGGCCAGAGAATAATCTTTCCCTACATGTCTGGGACTTTCCAGACACACCTGGACATTGTATTGGCACACACTGTCCTGAGAAATCTCTCTGGGAGTAGGAGAGGTTTAAAGCTTGCAGGGTTTATTGGGTTAATGAGGCTGCAGCAGAGATAAGGTGACTGGTAAATTGAAGCCTACTGATAGTGGTCAGGGTCCAAAATGATGCAGCAAGATCTCTATGTCAGTGCAGGAGATGGAGATAAGAGACAATATCAGATGGATGTCAAGAAAACCTTTCAGATCAGGCTGGGGTACCTTGCTCCTACACTCATAAAGCCTAGCTCTTAAAGCTGAATTCCCAGAGCTGTCCTCCAAGACAAGGAGCTCCAGAAGAGGTTTTTCATACATCAGTGAGGGGAAGCTTTTTATAAGGTCTCAGTCAGAGTGAGGAGTTAGCAATTAGGATAGGATAGGATAGCATAGCATAGCATAGCATAGCATAGCATAAATTTCAGTTGTAAGGGACCTACAATGAGCATCTAATCCAACTGCCTGACCAGCTCAGGGTTACTGAAAATTTAAACAAATTATTGGGAGCATAACAAATGATTAAGGGCAAAACAATTAAAAGGAAACACATATATCCAAATTTAGGATTTGGACCATTGTTAAGTCACTGGGACTACTGAATAGCACTCTTGGACAAAGCACTAGAGGAACTGTACTTAGAGGCTGTAAAGGAAAGAATAGAAATGAATCTCAACTTTTTTTATACTTAGTTCTCTTAAAGATGCTGAAGACCATTAATGCAGGTATAGGGTTCCCTCAAAATGCTCATGCTCACTGCCTGAACAAGGTATTGTGTTGCAATGGAGGTGCATTGATAATGTCCTTAATGAAAACTGGAAGAGTCAGGCAGCAGGGGAGGAGGCAGAGGGGATCTGCTCGTGAGTTTCAAATTGAAAGGGTGATTTTTTCAGTTGGGCATTACACATAATCTTTGGGGCTACACCTTCCAGCAGTGTGGCTGCACACGTGTATAGAGCTTTCATCCCTTGTCTTCTGGAGTCTGAAAGCCTGAGGCTCCAAGATGTATTTCTGCATATTCTTTCTTCTGGCTGGTCTTGTTATATCATACCATTTTCAATCTGTGGGAGGGTGGAAAGAAGGAGGTGCTGAAAAGCCCCAGGAAAGCAGAAGGTTTCTAATTTCTTCAATCCAACAAAGTGATGGAAAATTCGCCAAAATTTATTTCTAGTGTGATTTTTCAAGCTTTCAAGAAACTACTGAGTAACCCAGTAATTTCTAAAATCTTGCAAAGAAGTTCATATGATGAGCAACTTTTCCTTTTGGCAAAGAATGGGTTTGGGTCTGCCTTACCCTCTGCTAGCACAACTCTAAGGTTTTGGTGGTGGGGTTTTTTTATTGGGGGGGAGGGGGTGTTGGTTTGTTTTGGTTGTTTTTTTTGTTTGGTTGGTTGGTTGGTTGGTTGGATTTTTTTTTTTTTTTACTTTCAACCATTCTAATTAGTATTTAAAGTATTTTAGTTTGAGTTTTATTAACGTGGGGAAAGCACATCCTACTTCTTGGACTCAGGGATCTCCAAGAATAGAAACACTATACTTTTATAAAGTGATATTGCCTAGTTCAATACAAAAGGGTTAATAGCCATGTTTACCTCCTGTTGGCTACATCTTAGCATGTTCATCCTCACACTGGACTTACTGAGGGCTTACAAAGCTGGACTTTCTGGGTTCCAGCTCAGTAAGTCTTTGCACATCCCAAGAAAAGAGAAGGAGGTTGCAGGATGCTCAGTGCAGTTTGACATGAGCAAACCAATATCTTTCTTGGTGGGTTTTTGTTTCACCAACCAGTTTTTTAGCCCAACACCTTTATTCTTGTCATCTTATGTATGTTCTAAAGGACATTTCTCACACATCTCGAGAAGCCTATGAGTCAGTATTTTTAAACTTGAAATTAGGTTCCTAAAACTATATCCATGAATATAAATTCTGTCACAGTTTTGGAAAGTGTTAAATATTCTGTAAATGTCACCAAACCAGAGTTTTGAAATTGAATTAGCTTATAATATATAGCTACTTTCCAAAAGTAATTTATCTCAAAATATACAGGGGAGGAATGAAAAATCAGGAATCACTAATCAACAATAAAACTTGCCCAGATCTTCTACATCACCACTGCTGGTTTTGGTTTTGATGATTGTGTATATTTTTCCTTTTCTTCAAAACTAAAATCTACATGAAGGCTCTGACAAGAAATGAAAATGAATTTGTGTTTCTTTCCCAATTTCTTCTTTACAGAAGGTGCTCTCATTTTATAAATGTTTTTGACGTTTTAAATTAAAAAAGAAAATAAAATGCTATGCCTAGGAGTTTCAAAATGGGCACTGAAAATTCACAACACATATCCCAGTGATAAAGTTTTAAGGAGGAGCTTTAGCTACAGGGGAGTTTATGTGTTTTTCATGTAAAAGATATTCTTTTAATTTCTACTTTTGGATTTGAAAAATTCTGGCTTCAAAAATTACTGGTTTCTTCCAAAGCCCAATTCAAGAAATATTTGTGTCCTGAACAACAACTAATAAACATGTATGTACTCCAGACATGGTTTTAAGTCACCTCCAAATGAACAGAAACATATTATTGAAGCCTGTATTAAACATTCCTCCTGGGAAATGTTCTGACTAGGACTGGATTTCAATACACACTAAACTCAGACACACCCTGTCTCAGACCATGCATTGTATGTGAAATCGTAATTCCCTCTTCCCAAGCTCTTCGCTATATGGGAGGCAGAGAAAAAGTTTTTGAATTTGAAATGATGTGAAATGAGTAAACTAAATTAGCCCCAGTCTTAAAATGAGACAAAAGCTAACCCTAAACAATCTCTTCTTTCATTCAGGTCCAAGCAACTCTTCCTGGAGCTTTTTCTGGTTTGGATTTCTTACCTCTGTCACCAACAAGAGAACTGAATCTTCACGCCATTCCACCACTGAAGTGAGATGCTCTGACCTGCTGGTGAGTGAAACAAAATTTACTGATTGGATAGATGTGATGGAGGCCCAGTGAACAGTAAGAGCTGCCATAGATAATTTGGGGTTTTGCAGAGTCAAGATTGGTGGATTTGGATCTAAATCTGTGTTGGGTTGGATGTGTTTTCATGTGTTTTTATATTCCCCCAAGTGCCAAGTAACTTCTGTGCTGCAAAAAACAGGAGGGCAACTCTTCCCTAGCAAATTCTTTTGCTCTCACTTACAGCCTGTTCAGTTTAGTTCACCCAAAAAGGAGCTAAAAATAGATATTAAAAGCACCTAGAGTAAAAAGGTGCTCGGAGAGTGTCTTTCAAGTCGCACCTCAATATGGCCACAGGCAGGTGAGACAGGGAACAGAAAGGGATCAGGACAACAGCAAACACCAATCTGTGCAGTTACACTTGAGATCAAAGATGTGTTCAGGCCAAACAAAGGTGTTACTTTGGGTAACACCTGCAGCAGTTGAGATGAATTCCCCAGATGATGGTGGAGGGTCACTGAGAAGAGCCTGACTTAGTGTACAGCACAGGGGCTACCGTGTGTTCTTAACATTTTTGCACCCCCTTCCAACAAATGCCTGTTTTGCTGAAGTCTTTGCTGCCTGTACTGTTGGGAAAGGAGAAGGCCACCCCTGGAGAAAATAAGGTTTCTCACTTCTTAATTCTCACTTCTTAAAATCCTATGTGAAGGCACTTAGCTTCACACCCACCAAACATTACATTTTTTGCCAAAATCTAGTCCCTTACAGCAGAGCACTTTTATTTTCTTTTTATCATGAAAACTGTTGCTTTATCTCCTTACCTTGGTGAATTTTTGTGGGGTTTTTTTGATAATTTTCTAAATAAGAATAAATCTGCTAAAACACGTAAGGTACAGGGAAGTTGTGGGCACCCTGAAAATGAAGTAGCAACAGTTACCTCATGAAAAGTCACTCTTAAAGAAAATGGAAAGAAAGGTTTAATTGTGCAAACAGGTTTTAATAGAAAATTATGATCCTTTCCTTCAAATACAATGTAATCAGTGTCTAATATACAGATCTCCTTTCCACAAGGAGAGAGCGACACATGAAAGGTAGGTGTAATTTTCCAAACATTGGATTTCTTCCAGTCTGTCTGGATAAAGTACAGATATACCAACTGATTTACACAGAACCATTTGGCTTTTAAACCTCACAAAACATTTCCAGAAAAGAAAACCTCAAATGCAAATATTTTCAGATGCACGTCTTGCTTATAAGTTTTGCAAGATAATTTATTTGTTTTATCAGTTTGCAGCAGCAAGAATTTTTGCTTTTTCACCTTTTTTTTTTTTTGAGTCCTTTTGTTTCAGAATGAAATTTTGAACCTTTTTTTCTTTTTTCTCAGATCACTACCTTTACAGCTAACCCTTTGCTGGTTACAAATGTTGGGTACATTCACTTGTGCAAGTAGGCTTTGGGTTCAGGATGGGGTCAGCAGACTTTATCTGTGCTGATAAATGTGGATTTTTGCCTATGAATAGGATTGTGGGAACAAAAACCCAGGTATAGACCTGTACTCTGCAGCTGTAACAGCCTTTCTGTGAGTAACTCTGCAAAGATGGGATCTGCTGGGGCTTCTCTTTGTGTGTGTTTGCACAACTGAAACACCACAGATCATACTTGCAAAGCCTTTTTCCCCCCCCTCCCCCGGAAAGCCATATCTGTCCTTATCTTCTGCATTAATCTTTCCCTGTACTGAGACAGTAAAGTTAGGACACAGGATGGCTTTGTCTGCAGGAGCACATTCAGACTAGTCTTCCAGACTAATTTTCTGCTTGGGTTACTTTCCTAATTATAATTTGTGTTCTCATCATGTCGTGGAAGAGTACATTTTAAATGAGCTTGCAATGCACAGTGTAGAATACCAGTTTATAGCCCTGTCCATAACCCGGAATACCAGCTTTAAATTTGTCATAATGCAAATGCCATAATAATTACAAGTTTTCAACCCTGTCATCTAGTTATTTTTTTCCCCACCTATTTGTAAACTGAAGGTTCAGGTTTCATTTTCCCACTCTGTGTGTCAGACCATTGGGGCAGGATGTTGATCTACCTCCTTACAATCAGAGCTCTGTATGTTATGAATCGTGTTCCAAAATACTGTTAAATTTGTGTAAAGGGTAAAAAAAATTTACATTAATCATGCCCTCTTTAGCCTTCTTATGCTTGCTAATAGGTTTTAAATTGACTGTTTGGGTTGGTTTTTCTTTTCTTTTTTTTTTTTTAACTGATCACCACAAAAAAAATGTTTCTTTCTCTAAATTAATACTAGAACTATTTCCTGTGAATGGATAAATAATTTTTATTGAGCGACAGAAATATGATGCTTGACTCTGGCAAGACTAGAAGCAGCTAAGATTTCAACTCTGAATTAACCTTCTACTCCTGATAAACAGTCCCATGCAAAAATTTCAGGGGCATCTTATTCTACTGAGTCCATTGAGTCTTGAGAGGCACTTTTTTAAAAGAGTGATGTCATACACAAGAACATGTGAATGGGGAGGGGAAAGCAATATATATTGTTTGCAAATTTATTTGAATATATTTATTTGTGTACCTAACCTTATCATAGCTTCTACCTGCAGGCACATCACTGAGGCAGGGTTTTACAACAAGATAATGTTGCCCGTGAGGTGGTTGGTCACATGAAAGCCAGATTGCTTCCTACCCTGTGGGATCGTAACCTGTTGTTGGGACACAGCAGGATAAATGACAGTACCCACTCAGCTGCACTGGGTGTGATACTTGTGATGTTAGAGAGAGAAGGAGCCCAGCTTCCATGTCTCCCTGGGCCCACTTTGCAATCTGTCGAAATGAGATTGCATGTACAGATCTGGTTTGTCCCTGAATAGTGATATTTAGTCCTCGTCCTCTGTAGCCTTACAGGCAAAATCTCAATGCAGCCCCAGTGGGTAATAGTTATAGATCATTAGTTGCAAGACTAATTCGCTGTGAAAGCATGGGATAGCAAGAGCACTTGTCCCAGTGCAGCCATACTCATTTGAGGGTTTTTGCATGACAAGCACAAGTGTTTTGCAACAGGATACATATGTTTTGGATCATGTTATGAAAAATATGACTATTTTGGCCTTGTGTGTGCCCTGAGCACAGCTATGTCCGCCATGGATGTGAGAGGCGTGCTCCTTTCTTTGCAGAGAGCTCAGGAGAAGGATGGTGGAACGTCTTCCCAGCCTGCCCACCTTGGGAGTGACAGCCCAAAGGAAGGAAAACCAGTGCTGGGGTCCCACTGCTGTAGGAGGGAAAACTGAAAGAAGTTTGACCCTTTCTCTCTCAGTAACCACAGGATCTCTCCCCTCATCCAGGCTGCCTAAAAAACCACGCAGCTGATGCTAGAAATTAACTTGTCTGAGGAAGAGCACGTGAGATCTCTCAGCCCTGGGCACGGCAGGACAGGGGGGATGCAATGGTCCCCGGGAAAGTGTAGCTCAGCACTTCGATCATCTCCCCAGACTTGAGCAGCTGAGCTGTGGAAATCACTTTGACGTAAATCTCTCAGCAGCTTTTTTGTCCGAAATAAATGGTGCATAAAGGAAATGCAAAATTGTTTGGTGGACAGGATTATCTGTGTGTTTACTGCTCTCAGCACTTCTCTTTTGTCTTTTGACTGTATAGTTTCCCTCGGTGTGAATAGCTGTGCACGCAGCTAAAGCTGCTGAACACAAGCAGGGTGTGAGCGAGCTCTCCCTTTAAACCTATGACAGCTTTGCACTTGTGGTTGCAAGAAATGTCAAGCTAAAAGAATCACTGGTAGTAGAAAGTAATTATTTTTCATTTCCAAGGTTGTAGTTTCAGTGGTAACCCAAATGCAAACTTTCTATAGTTCTGCATCATTATCATACCCCTGGATTTCAATTGTTTATTCATTATTTATTTATTACTTTCTTTTCCATTTGCTATTTTACATCTGAACCCTCACACATACGTGCACACAGTTGTGACACCTCATACTGTTTTTGTTTCATAGTATGCCATCTCTCCAGGTCTATTTTAGTATGTATTATTCTGTTGCCATAACAAGCTGATGATATATAATATTTGTATAAGGATTCAAATCAATGTTTATCACATCAGAGCACTATCATTTAAAAGGAAAGCACAAATCAATAATGCATTAAGCAAGAGAGAAATGAATTATTTGAATTTGTTGTTCTTCTCCCCTCTAATGCTTTCAGAAGGAATTCCATTGTTTAAATGAAGTTTGATCATTTTTAGACTAAATTAGCCTTATTTGGTACATCTAATAGTAGTGAGCATAGTATTCCTCATGTGATAAATAGTGGAAATGCACAATTATCATATATATTTTTCAGTTTGCTAGAACTTCTTATTCATTAAAAATATTTCACTGTATTAAAAATAGTGGGGATGAGGGGACTGGGGGGAGGTGTTATATAGTTTTCCAAGCTGAATGAAATAACTTCTTTAAATATAGATAAAATTATTCATTTCAAGTTGGAACCATTCATGTTCAAAAAGCTTGTCTCATGAAAAATGAATAGAGCTGCTTTGAAATCGAAAATGTTACTCTTTAAAAAAGGGATATATTCAATCTAGGAAATGTTAGGAAGTGGAATGCTTCTGGAAAAATTGCAGAAGTTTTGCTTGGGGTTTGAATTTTTGACTAAAACAACCGGAGGAACAGACATAAATATGTGACAGCTGATCAGCTCAGTCTTTTCTTTTTTTTTCACTGATAATTAACTTCTAATTGCCTTGTTATAGTTGGAAGAACAAAATCCACCATTCTCTATTATCATGTATATGTTGAAACTCGAGGAAGGGCCTGATTTTCTTTCTCTGAACCTCTCCAAACCCTGGAGAAAGCCAGATGGTCTCCTGCATTGAAAGATGGGATAAATGAATAAGTACATGGAATTCAAATGCACCTTTAGCCCTACTCATTTCCTAATTCACCAGCAATAAAGTGGTCATTGCTGATGACACAGGGAATTCCTTGTGGTTTTAAAATACAATGACAGAATATCCACCAGGAACCACAGAGCATTAGCTGTTGCTTTCACTGGGGATGAGTGTCCTCTATTGATTGGTTTTCATAGCCTGAGCTTAATAAGGCTTTTATTTATGATGGCATACTTTATGATTCCTTATTTATCTGCTGTGTGTAAAACGAGCTTAGAATTAAGATACATTATTTACCAAAAGGACGTCTGGATTCTTGAAGAGGTTATTTTATTCCCAGGCATATACCAAAATTAAACAGAAAAGAAAAAAAAATACCCACACTGGCCTTGAAATTACCCAATCCCTATTTTAGATACCCTCATCACTGAGTTGATGGCTTCATTTCTGTTCAGTTTTTAGTCCATTCTGAAATGTCCCTGTGAGGAATTTTATTTTCAAGATTTTACCTTCTCTACAAAAATTCTGTCTTCAAATGTGAAGTTACAATACAGGCTGAAATCAGCACAGTTTTCCCTGAGTTCTTCGTTTGAGGGGTCACCAATGTAATCTATACTGGGTCCACGAAGTTGTTGAGCAAACACAGAGGAGAAAAAATCAGCAAAGACAGTTAAAGTTGTGCAGATCTGGATCAACAGATCTGCACAAATGACCTGAACTAAATAGAAAAGAAGTATCAGGGAGGGATGACTTCAGGTTTCCCCTGTTGTCACACTCTTCCCTGGGGCTTTCCTTCAGGACTCCCTCAGGTGTGGAATAAAGATCTGGGTGTTCCCGACCAAAATTTAAAAAAAGAGAAGAAAAAAAAAAAAAAAAAGAAAAAAAAAAGGTGTTCTTGCCTATGCATTCACAAAAATAGAAGTGGACTTAGATTTAGATGGTGGCAACACTTGCTGAGTGATTGTGCTTTTAGGATGATCATGGGTAATCCATGTTATTGATAGCAACTCAAGGCAGTATCACTGCTTGCACTATCAGCTTCTTTACAGGACTCCAGATAGCATCAAAGTAACTGTTCTAAAAATTAAGCTACTGGTAACAACTAAAACTGGAGGGAAAAAAAAACCCACAAAATGAAACAAACCAAAACAACCAAAGTTTTAACCTTCTAATTCATATATTTAATCAATCTCAACATGGCGGAGTTGTTTTTTAGCGGTAGCTTTCCAATTGTTTGCTCGATAGGGTTGTTGATTGACACAGTGTTATTGCATTTTTATTGACTTTTAAGGTAGTTTTTACAACATTCAAGGTGCATAAGTTAGCAGAAAAGTATTGTAGTAACATTTCAAGATGGAAAGAGGCTATAAAGATGCAGAGCAGGTATAATTTACAATAACAGGAAATTACAAATTAAGGATAACTCCCTTGGTCCCATATGTAGTTAGTCCCTCTGTATGTTTTCTGAACATGTCAGTAAAACATGAAGTGTTTGCATACCATAAAAAGTTAATGGATGATAGAGTTGGCAAATACTTCAGGATTATTATTGAGATTATTTTAGATATGATTAGACTGAAATTCAGCTGCAAACAAGCACGCATACAGGATTTCTGAGTTGTAAAAATGTTAATTATTTGAAGAACTGGGTTTGGTCTAAATCAAGAAAAGCCAATAAAAAAAGATGTGGACTTTTAAGTACATGTAAGGAACATAAAGATAAATATAATATTGAAAACAGTAAAACACATTCCCTGAGAGCTCTCTGTAAGTGAGCTGTTTCAGACAAGCCATTTGGGTTAATAAAGTCTGCATGGCCTCTCTTTAAGAAAATGTAGTTATGTGGAAAAACTTCAAAGCCCACACTTGCCAAGATTTTTTTTTCTTTTGCTGTCTCCATAGGTATATGCACTCTCTGACTGTTACTTGTTACTGTGCCTTTTTGTTGAATGAATTCCACTAAAACTGAGTATTTTAGGAGTTTCTCATCCTGCTTTTGGAGAGCACATAGTTATAGTTTGTGTGTTGATGATCTTTGTTGTAGAAAATCTTTCTAATAATTATTACGAGTAATTTCACAGTACTCACCCTGTCATCTTTTGATGTCTGTGTTTCTTCATGTATAAGATAGGAGAATTATATTACAGGATCGCTCTGAGTTCAGCTGTCCAATATTTTTAAGGCTATGCTAGAGTTATGTCAATAATTTTTTTCTCAAATTTTCTTTTTCTGATGCAACATCTTGTCTTTCTTTTTTTTTCACATAAAGGGCTTTTGTGAGGTTGTCTCATTTCTTATAGGGTCCCAGAACAAATTTTGCAATCACAAACCTAAGAGTTTGGGTGGGTTTTTTTCTGCAAAACCCTTATACTTAGTCACTAACAATACCAATCACATTGATCAAGTATAGCCAGTATACTGCGGAAAAAGAGATTAGTCATGATACAGAATAGTATTATTCATTATCACCTGAATAAATGCACTTGTCCTCTTGAACTAGTCCCTCTGTTTTCACTTTGTGGTCAGAAGGATGGATGTTTTCAAAGACGACTGATATCCTAAATCAAACTTCTGATGTTGGTGAAATGCACTCCCACAGCACACCCCATTTCTCTTCACTGGCCACAGAGAGGGCCTAGGGTGACCAGCTCATGCCTAGGTGAGATGAACTGCACCCTGAAACCAGAATAGCCCTGATCATGACAGACTTCTCTGCAACACACAGCCTCTAAGTGTTTTCCAAGGAATTTCTCCTGCAAATGTCCCCAGGTGATGAAGTTTGTGTCAGTCTCACCAAGCTAGGGTAAAGGAGTCTGTCCAAAGACCTCAGAAGTCCTCAGCCTTACAGTTTCCAAACGAAACTCTCAGAGTGAGAGGAAAACGTCCATGGTGTGATGAAACACCTATGGGGAAAGAGCATCCCTGTGGGCAAAGAGACAAAAATCTTAAATGTGCTACATATTATATCCAGTAGCACATAAGGTGACTTGGAAAGATGCTTTAGTTGAATAAAAAGCTTTGCCATGGATGCAGGGTTTCCATTTCATTTAGATGGGTCAGTCAGAAAGAAGAAATAATGAAAGGAAGGTTACAGTTATTTATTAAATTCTTCAGAGCATTCCCATAAAACTATAGCAAAGGCATCTCTTCACTACAAGGCATTTTGACAATTAGGCATTATTGTGTTGTCTTTACACATGGGACTTGCTGCAATTGTTGCAGCCACTGAACTTTCTTTCAGGCATCAGCCCCCATCTTACTATGATCAAAAATCCTCGTCATTAATCCCATTACATTGTTCTTGGTCACAGGATAAATTCATCAGTGGATGATCTCACCCTGCTTAATCTCATTAGTTTAGATTATTTCTTTTCTATATATCCTTATCATAATCTTATTATCACAACCCTTGGGAAGTTTGGCACCAACAGTACTGTCATATGTGTTGGGGGGTTTTTTGGTTGGTTTTTTTTTGTGTTTTTGGGGAGTTTTTTGTGGTTTTTTTGTGGGGTTTTTTGTGGGTTGTTGTTTTTTTTGGTGTTGTTGTTCTTGTTGTTTTTGTTCAGTTGGTTTAGGGGTTTTGGGGGGTGTTTGCTTGCTTGTTTGT
Source organism: Platyrinchus mystaceus (assembly GCA_035041135.1). Taxonomy (NCBI): domain Eukaryota; kingdom Metazoa; phylum Chordata; class Aves; order Passeriformes; family Tyrannidae; genus Platyrinchus; species Platyrinchus mystaceus. Next base: position 68,722,312 of record JAWWLV010000100.1, read on the forward strand.
TTGGGGTTTGGTTTGGTTTTTTATTTCACAATTTGATAAGAAAGTTATCATTTAGTCCTCAATTGCCTCTGGTGAGGAAATGACTCAACAGATGACTACATATTGTGGATCTCAATTGCCTCCCCTTGATAGGACTCTGATTTTTAAAGATATGCTTCTGTGTAATGCCATTTTTCACAGGTATCTAGACAGAGACATCATTTGCAGTCTGCTGAATGCTGACTGTATCCCTGACTGTATCACTCTGTTTTGATAGAACTTGCTCAATCATACTGAGTTGTGCCTTCCCTCAGAACACAGTCAAAATTTCAACTCTGAAAATATTGTCCAAACTGCCAGCTAATGTTGGCTAAGCCTGAACTCCATCAAGGACTTTTTGAGGAAAAAACCCCACGCTCTTCCCTGTATCTAATTTTCTCTTTCTGCAGGTGTTCTAAAATACAGTAATGTTTTCTCACGCCAGAGTCCTTTCATTCTTTACAAGGTAGGTAGAGGAGAAAAGGCTCTTGATGTTGCACATCCTTTATAGGTGAAGCTAGCAGTCACGTTTGTTGGAGCACAGGGCTCCATGTGAAGCCTAGGTCTGAGTTCATGTTTACCTTATCAGATTCAAAATAGACCTTGTGGCTCCTACAGGGATCTCAGCAGACACCAGATTACACTACATTAAATTTAGCACTTTTTTTTTTTTTGGTGGAAATGGTGAAGCTGATGAAAAAACAATCCAAGGTATTTTTTTTTTGAGTCTGAAAGAGACATCAATTGACCGTAGAGCTCTCAAACCTAGCGAGGTGTATGCCTGCTTTGGAAAGGAGGTAGATCTGTGCATTGGTCGCTCTTTCATGGGCTGTTTATGCACTTTATCTAATGACTCTTTCATGTAAATCATCTTCCTCTGACTGAGATTAGAGCCTTTGGAATAACAAAATGAGGCTAGGCACACATTAGTATGTGGATATACTCCTCTGAGGTCTCGCAAGATTATTCATGACTGTACCAATGACCGCAGTCAGTTCTGAATCTCTTTTCAGGTCCCTTGTGTTCCCCAAATGAAGCTTTTCTGAATATTTATATGTCGTTCATGATTCAAGATGGGTCTTTATACTTCAGTCATCCAGTCACTAGTTGCATTTAAACTGACCAGCCTGACTTATGACTGAAGTAAAACATGCCATATAATGTACATTTTGTAGTGAGTAGGTGCCATTCATGAAGGCCTCATAGTCCAGAAACTGTTGGTCAAAGCTGCTTAGTGAATGTTTGGAAATAAATCAATTTTCAAAAATCAATCCTGGCTTGCAAAGAATTTCTAAGAATAAAAGTATCTACACAGAGTACTGATAACCACAATTCAGATAGCTCTGTGGTGAAGGCTACTCCAGGACTTAAAAACTCATTTGAACAGACATACAAGTCATTCATGAGCTCAGTTATCCCCAGCAGTTCAAATAAGCTGATCACAGACAACTTGTGCAGCTGTATGAGATAAACTTACTGTGCTTTGTCCTTTAGTGCAGTTGCACAGACCGTTTGCCATATGCCTCCAGAACTCGTGTGAATTTGTGTAGTCAGATGAATGCCACTACAGAATCATTGCATTAGTAAGTGTGGTCTCCTAATCCTCATGGTTTAGCAGGTTTTGCCTTTGCTACTATTAAGCCAATCAATTCATCTATCAACTATTAACATACACTTTTGTGATATATGCTTCCACGTCTTACATTTCTGCTTTTATTTCCTCAGATTCATTTACCATATTTTCTTTCTTCTTAGTTTCTTAGTCAAAATCCTTCTGCTATAATCCACAGCTTCTTATGGGGTGATATCACTAATGTTCTTCCTGCTTAGTCCTTCCTTCCTTCCTTTAATCATATGCTATCTCTCAGTAAGAACCTCATATCACTTCTTCATAACTCTTCCTTTCTTCTTCTCTCTAAACATGAAGTTTACCATGTTAAAAAAAAAATCAGTGTGGTGGCTGTGCACCATTTAAAATCTTAATCCAATTCAATGTTGGGAACCGATGGGGTCCATGTGCCTTTGGTGACCAACCAGTATCCCTCTAGAGTTGCACAATAACTTTAAAACAGGCAGATGTTGCTGAAAATAGGATGAAGTGTGAGCACTCCAGCAAGCTGTCAAATCCTTATCCTGCTACAGTTGTGTCCAAGAACCTTGTCCAAGAATTAAAAGCTAACCACACACATCAAGTCTCACTTGCACACATGAATGCAGGTCAACCATCACTGCATATGAAATAGAGACTTAGAGAAAAAAAAAAAAAAGTTATGTACAAATGATTGAATCTCTCTCTGTCAAGAAAAAAATTATTTTCTTCCAGTGCGGGAGTTTCCAACAATTGTTTTGTGAGCAAGGACATATCTCTAATTTGTTGTGATTAAAGATCGTTTGCATTTCTGAAGTCCTGAGAAATCCTCATGAAAGAGGAGAGTATCTAATTTGAATCTCAAGGAAAGGTTAAGTCTAAAAAGGGATGTGCCTCCAGATCAGAATCCTCTTCCATGAGGGAAACAGTGCACACTGAAATCTGACATGGAGGAAGCCAAGATAGGGACAATTGTCACCTAGGGTATCTGTTTCTGAATCAAATGCCAAAAATGTACAGTTATAAATATCCCTTTTTCCTTTAATCTTTGTCTTCTGCTAATAATGGTTTGGGCATATATGGTAAATAAGAGTTCTGTTCTTACGGGGAGCTCTATAATTGCAGCAAGGGGTCGTTCTCCCATTACCCAGCATCTCAAGCCAGTTTTTAAGCATATCCAGAAAATCCTCCATGATTTTCCAGGAGTTGGGAACACATCCTGTCATTGTGAAACAAACATCTCCTCTGTCTCCCTGTCATATTGCAGGAGAGTAGAGAAAAATACCTTATCTTTGAGAATTTCCCACAAATTTTTAACGAGAGTCAAAGAAAAATGCTGAAGTCCTATGAGCTATCCATCTGACAACTCAAATGGGCAACACGATTATATTTTTTTTAATTTAACATAATGCCTACATTACCATAGACTTAACATAATTTAACATCATTGTCCTATTAACATATAGGGACTTAACAACTCTACAAACAGCTGACCCTTCCAGGTGGAAGAGGAGCCACATGAAATAAGCGAGGATGTGTGTAAATTCTCTTACTCTGGGGAGAAAAAAAAAAAAAATCAAAAATTTTGGGTGGTCAGTTTTTAATTAGTTATATTCATTGCACTTCCACTAAGCAAAACCAGATCAGTCAAGATTCAGGCTGAAATAGAATGGTGTTCAATAAACGCACTCCCTGACGCCTGAGGCAGTCTGATGCATTTGTGGAAGCTGTTTATCCTGTAAAAAGCAGGAGTGCAACTCACTCTCAGGAACAAGCCCAGCAAAGATTAAAGAAGTAATTAAAGACCAAAACTTCATGCTATATACCATAAAAACCTCTTAACAACATTGGGTATAGGGAAGCTTTATATTATAAATAGACTGAAATGCTAGGCTGGCTTTCCAAACACTCTATTTTCAGATATATTGCTGAACTGAGGGTTTTCATTGGGTAATTAGTTGTGGTAGAACAAATTTCTGCACCTTAGGTTGATTTAGTCCTTGGAGTCTCCATGTGAGTTTCTGAAAACAGAAAGTATGCAATTAATTGCTCAGTAATCTGACTGGAGTGCTGTAAGGAAACTACAAGTTAATACCCGTTAAGTGCATTTTAAAAACCTTCTGTGTAGGTAAACTAAAATCAGAGATCAGCACACAGGAGGAAAAGGCATATTTTTGCTTCTGTTGACTCATGCAGGACAGACCACCATGCAAACAGTCTGACCCCAGAAGGTGAGGAAATGCATTTTCCCTGTTGTTGTGATGCTAACCGGCAGTTTGAGGGCAAGAAATGTATTTGCATTGTTCCAGGGCTCCTCAGTGTATGAAATAAAGTTTATTTCCTGCCCCTGTGGGATATTGGAATGGGGAAACATGTAGAGATATCTCACACGTGACCCATGTACTTGCTTTCAAGTGCTCAGATCAGTGAAGGCTGCAATATCAGCCAACCAGGGAATTTCCCCTGCTTAACTCTCAGGGAAATAAATAATTTGTGAATTCCATGCAAAAATAGTATAGAAAGACATGAGCCAGTACCTAAACTTTCTCGCCAACCCCACCACTGTGCTTGTGAGGGCACAGGAACCTATCTGTGTCATTATCCTCACTGGTCTGTGTGCAGTCAGAGTTTTCAGAGGAAACACTTGCAGTGTGTGAGATTCACCATGGGTATGAAGCTTGGCGTGGTCAGTGCCTTTGTTTGCAATCACTCAGAGTCAGGAAGGGAGAGGAAAAGGGAATCTGTCTTTTATTACAAAGGCACAACTGGGGGCAGTTCCACAATATACAATAAATAATAATAATAGTGCCAAAGTAGAAGTCTCCTATCTAACAGCCTGTTTGGTGTGTGAAACACTTAATTTAAGCATTTCCCTTTGTGCATGAATCTCTGAAAAGCCATTTTTAATGTGAAATATGACAACATTCATTCATCTTCTCCAATTTAATTTTGCCATCTCAGGGCTCGCAATGCAAAATTTCAAGGCTTTATTTTTAATGCAGGAGGTCATGTCAGAGAATAGTGATCACTTTGGCCCTAAGATGTAAGAAAGAGAATATTCTACATATGTGCAGTGTTTGCTGTGGAAAAAAAAAGAAAAAAAAAAAAGAACATTCTAACACAAGCAGAAGCAAAGCCCTTTATCACATAAGCCAGCACACTAAGAAAAAAGGTAGTGATCTGGTAATTTGAGGGCAAGAACTCTATTTTCTAAATAGTAATCTGTAAGGAGATGACAGGTGGTGAGCAATAGCATTGGACATCACTTTTTTAGTATCTAATTCTTTTGTCATTATTATTATTATTACTATTACTATTATTACTTCCAACCCCCCCCCCCCATGATTCTCTCCCACACCCCCTTGAGAGTGAAGAAGTGAGCAAGCATCTGTGTGGTGTAACTGCCACATTAAACCACATCAGGAACTGCAATGACTGGTGACAACCTTATTCCCATAAATATCAATACATTCTGAAAAAAGTGCAGTCCTGGTTAGACGAAAAGCATAAACCCAGCACAGCAGCTGTGATAAATAGGGTTTAGGCACCATCAAATTCTGGTAACTCGTTACTCTGGAGGCTTTAGAATCCCAGAATGGTTTGGGTTGGGAGGGACCTTAAAGATCATCTCTTTCCACCCCCCTGCCATGGGCAGGGACACTTTGCAGTAGACCAGGTTTCTCCAAGCCCTGTCCAACCTGGCCTTGCTGGAGTCTTTCCAGCTGACTGTTTTTCACACATTTACACAGCTATATGTTAGAAAGGTGAAAAATATCTGGAAAGTCATTCCCAAACAAGAAGAATGTGTCTGAAACAGGCTGAAGAGTGAAGAGATGGAGAGCAGCCCTGGGAAGAAGGTTCTTGGGATGCTGGTGGGTAAGAGGCCTCCAGCCCTGGGGAACAACACAGGAAGGACATGGAGCTGTTGGAGAGGGTCCAGAGGAGACACCAAGATGACCAGAGGGATGGAGCAGCTCTGCTGTGAGGAAAGGGTGGACGAATTGGGATTATTCAGCTTGGAAAACAGGAGGCTTCAAGGTCACCTGATTTCAGTCTTCCAGTACCTGAAGGGAGCTACATGAAAAATGGAGACTGTTTACAAGAGCCTGGAGTCCCAGGATGAAGTGGAATGGCTTCAAACTTACAGAGAGTAAATTTAGATTAGATATTAGGGAAAAATTCTTCCCTGTGAGGCTGATGAGGCCCTGGAACAGGTTGCCCTGATAAACTGTGTGGCTGCCTCAGCCCTGGAAGTGTTCAAGGCCAGGTTGGATGGAGCTCCAAACAGCCTATTCCAGCAAAACATGTCCCTGTCCACGGCAGAGGGGTTGGAGGTAGATATCCTTAAGGTCCCTTTCCCTTCCAACCCAAACGACTCTAGGATTTTAGGATTCTAAAACATGGCCAAGATGAGAGGGGGAGGCGAGGCCAATGTAAAAGTTCACCCAGGAGTTCATGTACTCATTTTCATATCAGCTACGTGGATCCTTGTGGGAGGCATGCAAATGTGGGAGGGTGAAATAGCCTCCAGCAAGCACCCCAGCATGCCTCTTGTTCTGTAGAAAACTTGCCTGTACAACTATTTCTTTTGGCTTGAGGCTCTGCAGCTCTGAAACTTCTTATGAAGAGGAAAAAAAAAAAAAAATAATAAGAGAGAGAAAGTATCCCTAAAGGCCTCGTTCCATGATTTGAAAGCCAGTTTTTAACAGCACACATAACTTTCAAGATTAGATGCCCCGAAGCAAAATAGAGTTCAGAAAGTTTGGGTTTTTTTCTCCACAGGAAATGTTTGGAAGTTCCATGAAATTGTGTGCAGTGAGTGCTAGCGAGGGGTGGGAGGGGCAAGCCCTAAAATACAGACTTGAAAAGGGGGGGAATGTCTTAAAAATAGCATAGGGCAGCTGCCTTGAAGGATGTTTTGGGTCTGAAAGGTTAGGATGTTCATCCCATCATTTTAATCGTGGAAAGATTTCAGAAAACTGATCCCTCACAGTGATACTGTGCCTCATTTAGATCTCTTTTACAGATTTTTGGGCCAATGTGAGTCAATTCACTTAATGGAACTCCTCCTGATTTACATCATGATAAGTAGACTTGGAAGCAACCACAGAAATCCTGGCAAAAGCAGTTTCACATGATATTCTATTAACCTACATTCACACAAAGATACTGTCCCTTTCTTTTCCTTCTTTAGTTTCTATTATGTTCAGTTCTGAATTATGAGGCTGGAAGTTGGTTCATTCCTGTCTTCACACTTAAGATAAATAACATAACAGATGTGTCACTGTGAAGCCCTACATGGATCGCTATTTTTCTCCCACTGAATTGCGACTTGGAAACAATGTTGGATGACAGTTGTGGACATGGAAAATTGCTTGAAATGCGAGGGGAATATTAAATTCTGAACACAGTCCAGCCTTTAATAATGTGCCAGCCTTTGTCATCAGTTACTTAACAACAGATATGCATTCTACTAGAGAAAAATGCCCCGTGGTATTATCTCAGTACACATGGGTTGTATATTATCATATGGCACTATAGAACATGGCTGGAACATGGGCTATTGTAATCTTTTGGGTTTTGTCTACTTGAGCCTTCTTTGGCTAATAAAACACAGTTTGGCATCCTGGCATCCAGTGGTGAAAAGGAGGTGCAAGGAACCCTCCATATTACAGGTGATTATTGTTCCTACTCATACAGTGTTGTTGAGTTTGGAGATTTTTGAGGGGAGGTTGTTGCTGATCGGGGGTTTTTTTGTTTGGTTGGTTTTTTAAGTTTTTTTGTTTGTTTGTGGTTTTTTAACACATCTCTGCTTTGGTAAGCTTGGACATCATGGTTCCTTAGTTCTGGATGCTGCAAAAATCCTCTTCTGCTATTGTGGTTCTCAGTGGGGTTTCTCCTTACATGCAAACATATGACCAATGGGTCATTAGTGATAGGAATAAGACAAAGAAACTGTGAGCAGTACCACTGTTGTGCAGTTAAAACTGGTTTGTGGCAAGCACTGCAAATGGAAGAAGGGCTTCTCTGTGTGTTTATATGGAAGAGACAAAAGAAAGAAGTGATATAAAGATTCAAGAGGAGTGGGGATGCTCAAAAAAGCACGTAGTGAAGAAGTGGTGCATCTGTCGAAAACAGTTCTTTCAGTGTTATTTCAAAAATAATTACTTCCATAGGAGTATTTCACCTTTCACCACTTGCAGAAAGTCTCTGTTGACAAGCATATGTGTCTTAAGTCCTCAGGTACTTGGCAAAATGGGTTGAACTGGTTTTCTCCCCACACAGAGGAGAGCTTCACTATGTTTAAAAAAAGATGCAAACACTTTATTTTGCAGAAACTGTTTTGAAAGATTTTGGAGGCCATTCTGTACCAGGAAGCTCATTTTTTACTTCAGTGGGAGTGGGGATGGACTTCCTTAAAGCAAGATAAACCTGCCTAAATGTTTTATATCCAGCATGTTGCCTCATTCACACTGCAGGTTCTTTCAAACACTGAAACAATGGCTTTCTAATGTTGAACTTATATTTTATAATTTATGCTGCTTGATTACTCTTGGCATCTCATTCACTGAGAACAATGAGGAGGTCAGTCAATTCTGTGTTTGTTTCTATTGATTGCCATTATTTATTCATTAGCTCGTTTATTTGTGTCATGCTGGCAATATGCATGATGCTATACAGACAGATAAGAAGGCATTGACAATCAATATGCAAATGCAGAAAAGGAAGTTACAATTCAACCTGAGCAACCTGACTAAGGACTGTCTTGCTAACTGCAGTATTTATAAGAATTGTGGGGTTTGGCAACATTTTTTTTCCCATCCCTTTTCTGTCTGACATCAGTGAGACTCAGCTGGAGTTTCTGCACTGACACCAGTATGACTTAGTGACAACCCACAGGAAACTGGGGAGGTGTGTGGCTTAATAGGGGCATTATGAAAAAAGGTTTGATGTGCTGGAAAGGGGAAGAAAATACAGAATATTCACTGTCCCTTGACAACTGGTAAAACAAGCAAGCAGTACAATGAATGTAAAATTTTATAGAACTATAGTAAATATTTAATATTTAGGCACTGGAAGTACTTTAAAGGCCTGCCTGTGAGTACCACTGTCATAGCTGTATCTTTGGGAATAGTTTCTTATT
>JAWWLV010000100.1:68736589-68751482 GCA_035041135.1 Platyrinchus mystaceus
AGAGTGTGGCTTTGCACAGATATGGATGAAAGAGTATGGAGGGTTAATTGAGTACCTTCAGAAGAAGAGAATACCTGGACTCAAACACCAGTGAGAAAGGTTTAGCAAGCCTAGAAGCTGATACCAGACAAACTCAAATAACAAGTTTAGCACAGAATTGGTTGTTGTTGGGGGTTTTGTTTTTTTGGTTGGTTGGTTGGGTTTTTGTTGATTTGGGGGTTTGTTTTTTGTTGTTGTTGTTGTTGTTTTGGGGTGGTTTTTTTGTTTGTTGCTTTGGTTTGGGGTTTTGTTTTTTTTGTTTTTGTTTGGTTTTGTTAGTTTTTTGGTTTGGGTTTGTGGTTTTTTTTGGGGGTGGAGTGCATTTTAAGTAATTTTCTTGTTTATTTTCTGGGGGGTTTTTTTCAGTCAGGAAGGTCAAACTGAGAGATGAAGTACTGACTCCACCAGCTCAGAGCTTAGCCTGTAGGTCCCAACTGGATAAATTTCTGGAAGACGTGTGTTCAACAAGCACAAATTATGCATTAGGCCAAACACCAATTCCACAATTCAGCTCAAATATCTCATGTAAGTGCATGATGAGCTGGTGGAGGTCTGTGACATTCTGCTGGCTCCTGCAGCCAACCTCTGGCTTGTCCAGCAGCTCTTTTTTGTCTGTGATGGGCCTGGCAAAGTCCTTGTCCAGCCAAATGGGAACAAGTTTCTTTAGAGGTAGATATGCTGGATATATACTACCTGAGGGAACCTCCTAAGACTTGGGGAATTTCGGCCAGCCATTCAGGGACCAAAGAATTAGGTCAAGATCTTGAGGAGAGGGGAAGGGAGTCTAAAAGAAAGGAAGGAAAATTCTACATAAATCAGGAAAAAGTGAAAATCAGAGGAGGAGTGGGATTAAATGCAGGAACAATACTTAGGGGGTGATGCTGAGGGAAAGAGCTGGAGGGAAATGGAAACCAAGAAAATAGTTTTACCAACCATGCTGGAGTCACTGTATCCTACAGTGGGGTAATTCAAGGCCAGGAATATATTTTTGCTGGGGAAAGTTTAAAATGGCAATAAAGCCATAATTCCTGAAGTAACTGGCAGGACAGCCATGCACAGGAAGTTATTTTCAATTTGGTAATTATGTGAGACTTCTGATAGCTATTAGAAGGAAAATTAGGGGTGAAATGAAATTAAATCAATATTTGCAAACTAAACTCTATGTATGAGTGTATGAGCATGTCTAGTTTTGCTTTCACTCAAAAACAGGACAAAACTTTCCTCTCAAAGTAATTTTTTTTTCGCTGCAAAAAAAGTGCATTTTGTCTCCTTTTCTTCACTAAACCCACATTATTTCCCTTTCAAAGCACTTTTCTTATTTCCCTCAGTTCCTTATGGCTACATTTGTGTAGGAAGGGAGCCCTGCTGCATGACAAAAGGAGACTAGGTCACACTGGCAGGCTGAAATCTTCATGGTAAATCACTTACTCATGCAAATCAGAAGTCTCCCGGGTCCAGACTGGAATAAAGAGGGGCTTGGAGAGAGGGAACCACACATAGGTATGAATCTGCTTAAAATCAGCTGTGGTTGTATTGCCCTTCTGGACAGACTTGCCTTTTACTGGAAAATTGTTTATTAATAGTGACCCAGGGCTCACCGAGTTTTCAAAACACTCTTTCAGAGAGAACCATCATCTGCTGCATACATTCCACTGCTGCCTCCTCACAGCGTGGATCTAAAAGAAAGCACCTTATTATAACTAGCAGAGAAACTGGGTAGCACAGAGGTGCTTGGCTAAATGGAGCAGCTGCTTTTGGCCTGAATAGCTGTTCAGTGTAAATAAGCCATGTCAGTTTTTCAGTGGCGTTTGGAGCCAATGTAATAAGGCTAGAGAAGGCCAAAACTAACCAGGTAATTAAAAACAAACAAACAAACAAACAAACGAAGGAGGGAGGGAAGAGGCTGTTGTGACATGGAAAGTACCATGAAATAAAAAAGAAGTCCCTCCTGGATGCTCATTTGAGCAGGGTGGAGCGCATTTCCCCCCACCCCCCCTCCCACCCCAAACCGAAGGTCTAAAGGAGATGTCGGTGCTGTCAGGGCCTGATGAACTGCTTCCAAGCCACAGGGCAGGGCTTCACGCTGCCTTCACACGGGGAAAGTTTTCTGCGCTTGTCTTTGCAGCAACACACATTCCCTCAGATTAATTCCAGCTGTGCAGTGCCTCGCTGGTAGAGTTGTTATGTATTAGTAATGCTATCTGATTTGAGCAAATGGTCTCCCCTTGCACATCTCTTACCAGTGCTTTCTCTCACACATACATAGGCACACAAGCCTAGACTATCATCTTTTTTTTTTTTTTTTTTCTCGTTTAACAATAGGGGTAAATTTTTTCCCTAGCTGCTTTCTTCAAATAAGGGGTTTAAAACACAACTGCTCCTTATTAACACAAAATCCTCACTAGCTTCATCTGGAAATACTGCTGGACAAAGTTTTGCTGAGGCTTTTGTCATTTACAGACTGCAAGCACCGTCCTGATGGTGCAAATCAGGTGTAATTCCACCACCATGGTGTGTTCTGGGTGAGAGCAAACAGCTGCAAAGCTTAAGGATGTTCAGATCTGATCCTTAACTTTCCAACCTGCTCAGCCCAACCGTCTACTTACACACAGCTGATATCCTTAAATATCTACGTTTTTCATTTCTGAACCACCTCATTTTTACAGCTTGCCTCTTATCACAGACTTATCTTCTGCAGTGGTGGCAGATGCCGGGTCACATCATGGTCATTCCATTTCCACAACAGACATTGAACAGCTCTGAGACTGTCTTCCTCCAAAAACGTTTCAAATACTTCTAGCATCAGCCATACACACATATATATGGGCACACGTGCATATATATATATATGTTTAATATGTATAAAAATTCCCACAACAACATCATTAGCATGACTGTCACCTCACCATCTTCCTCTCCCGTGCATTAACAGAAGGACAGTTGGATGACAGTTGCTCAATTTCTTACCAAACACCGAGCTGAAGTCCTCTGAATCTGAGACTCAGCTTTACATCATGTATTGTGGCAGCCATGGTGCTTTACATATATATATGCATATATTCACATATATGTTCCTTAAGTGGTCTTCACCTATGCTAATGGTAGTATAAAACACACAAAATCTTGTAGCCGTGTCCCAAGCACTTAACTGTACATCATACATGTTAAAACTAAGATATATATTTAAGGGGCCTTGCCACAAGGTGTTCGTCAAGGTGGTTTTCCAGACAGCTTTCCAGTTTCCTTCTTTTTTTCCCGGCTCCTTGGCATGACCAGGGACACCCTCCACTAGTACAGGTTGCTCAGTGCTCCATCCAACCTGCTCTTGAATGAACAGAGGCCTCAGGTTTAAAAAAAGTGTCACTCAGTGCTCACTGTCTCATTTATTTTCTTCATTTTCCTTTGCTCTCCCAGCATTCTCATTTCCTTTCCTTCCTAAAACTGCAAAAAAAAAGCTGTTAAAATGTATATTTGAAACCAAGTGAGAAATAAGATTGAAAAATGAGAAAATGAATCGCAACGCCCTATTTCCATTCCTGGCACTAAGCTGTTGGTTTTGTTTTTTTCCCCAGCCTTGAGGTAATTTGCTACCACAGTCTTTAGGAGTGATCATGGACAACATAGTTCAGTGTGGATCCTCCAAGACATTCAGAAATCCTCTTACAGTTGAGGTTCAAATTGTTGGCTTCTTTGTGCCTCAGTTTCCCATGTAAAATGGAGATTGCTGTATTGTCCTTCCTTGCAACTGAATTTTCCAACACATCACTGTGCAACACAGTTGTAAGACAAACCTGCATTAGGAGCACCATAGCACACAGTTTTGGAGAATTTATGAATAGCATTAGTCTGTGCTGATTTATACATATTCTCTGTCCCCATGGTCTATGAACTCTCTCACAGACCAGAGTCAACAGCTTCAAGGCTGCAGGGCAGACCAACACCCAGCTCTGTAGAATCATAGAATCGTTAAGGTTGTAAAAGACCTCCTAGATCACCAAGTCCAACCATCAGCCCAGCACCGCTTCCATGTTCACCGCTAAACCATGTCCTCAAGTGCCATATGCACGCATTTCTTGAACGCTTCCAGGCGTGGTGGCTCCACCACTGCCCTGGGCAGCCTGTTCCGGTGCCTGACCACCGTTTCTGTGAAGAAATTTTTCCTAATGCTTCATCTAAACCTCCTTTGGCGCAACTTGAAGCCATTTCCTGTATGCAGGGCCTTTATTATATTTGACTTCAGCAAATACTGTGTTGGAATAAAGGTAGAGAGGAACACTGTGCTTGTGATGCTGTGAGTTGTGTCGTCCCAAGGGCAGACACATGTGGCTCACAAATGCATTAAGTATGTTCTGATTTTAAAATAATTGTATCAGACTTAAAAACCGCCTCTGAATTTTTATCACAGCAACAAACTACTCAGGAAACTGGAAATATCAAATCATAACTCTCGTGTAATGTACCTGTGTCCTGCCTCCTGCAAGTTCCTTCTGAAACTCAGCTTGGAGTCAACACAGGTTCGGGCCATACTGAGAAACCTTGTCATACTGCAGGGAGTACAATAGAGGTGGTGGGGCTTTTGTGGGGGTTCCTGTGGCTCACATATCTGTGACTTGCCAGCCATGTGGTTCTGGTTAACATTTGGGAGAGCTGTCCAAAGTGGAACAACGCTATAAAAACAGAGAATACTACTGAAACGCTGCCCAGCCATTCTATCTTGTCTGTGTGACTGCTCTGGGGGGACTCATTGTGATGGTGTGTGCTTCCCCCTCAGGAAAGACAGCTTGCACATTTTATATCTGCTGCTAGATGGGTAACTGAAGCACATCTACTGTTGCAGAGGTTTCTCAGGTGCTCTGATTTGAAGCATCTCTTTGCCCACACAGACTGTGAAGCCCAGTATGCTTGCCCTGGCTTCTTGCTTTGGTTGGTAACCTCCGTATCTCCATGTGTTTTAATATTCATCTCACAATACTAATCCCCTTCCTGGTAGGTCTGGGCTATGTTAATAAGCTGGTAATGTCCATTGCTAAAATATCCAGCTGCCTTTTAACTTTGCCACTGTGGCCATGCTAAGGGTATGAATATTGCTTATGTCCAGCAAACATGTAAAATTACAGGTGTAAAACCAAGTGTAAAATGGGACCCATTGCAATTGATGTTGATTTATTTAGCAGAATGGATGTCTGCACGTTTGTTATTTTCCTTGATCAGAGAGAATTAATCTTCTTCCACTGCCATAAGTAGCAATATAAATTATGTTCATAACTGATTTTGGGCAGAGTCATTAGGAAGAAGTATTTGATCCTTGAGGCATCAATAGTTCTTTACCTTCTTTGGAGCACATTAAAATGCTGCTCTACTATTTAATTCTACAAGCATCCTTGGTACTCATTTCCTATGTAGATAAGAGAGTCCCTTGTGAATGGTGTCCTTTGGTTTCATTTCTGTGATACAGTTTTTGAGGAAATCAGGGTGAAACTATGTGCCTCTGGTAAGTGCCAATGTACCTTGGTTAAGAAATGCATTTAAGCCAAAGCAATGGCCTATGGAAAAAAAAAATAAATAAAGAAAGAATATGAAGCCCTGCAGTGGGTGGGGAAAAAACCAAACCAAACAAACAAACAAAAAAAAAAAAAAAAAAAAAAAAAAAAAAAAAAAAAAAAAAAACCAGAAAATCAGTTTCTGGAGAAAAAGTAAGGTTATTGAGTTCCAAAAGAGTGAGGTTGAACTTCCTAAAGATGACAAGAGTAGAAACATTGATAAAAGTAGAGGCAAAATAAAATGCTCCAATTTAGTGACACTGTACTTGTCCAGAAATAATTTAGAAGACCATGAGAGAAGGAAGCACAAAGAGAACTAAAGGTGAAGAGTAAAGATAAGAATGATTCATAAATTGAAGATGATATTTTTATCCCTTCTTTTTCTATGAAATAATGCATCCAGTAATGTAACAAGTACTTCTTCAAGGGCACTGAAGAAGTGCTGCACTTTAGATATTGAAAAGAGAAAAGCCAAGAAGAATATGGCCAAAATGCTTGAAGATGTGGAGTAATAGTATTTTATTTCATTAGTAATTGCCTTGTATTAAAGCTTGAATTGACTGTGAAGATGTATTCTTGGAAACAGGAACAAAAGAATAAATGGAAGTAATCCACAGAAATGGACTGGAGAGAAGTTTACTCATAACTGTAGGAAAGGGAAAATGAAAATCAGAGGAATACGGGAACATATGTCTCACCTTCATTCTCTCTAACCAGGCTCTGGGCACTTTCACCTCTTTTATAGATAAGGCATCATTGTAAAAAGCAATAGAAAGGTTGTTGAAGGCAGTCACAAACTGCCAGTCAAAGCAGTAGAGTAGATTTATTATTTATGTATTCAGTACAAATGTCCATCCTGGACAGATCTTTACAGGATGACAAAGCATAACATTGACACTTTGTTGATCTTGAGTGCAAATGGTTTTTAAAAAATGTTGAATTCAGAGTTACCTTTTCAGAGGATTGAAGGAGAGTGGGTGCTTGTGCTCAAGGCTTGAGTTAAGAGTCCAGCTTCCAAGATTTAGTCCCTATCTTTCATGTGCATTGGTGCTGACTTGCCCAGAGGACTCTTCGTTTTTTAGTGGTTTGTCATCCTTCACTCCTTTCAAGAAATGGGACCAAAAAATTTTCGAGTCCATAGAGTATGAGAGATGTAATGGTTCCATAGATATTTTTCAAGGTAAGAAACAGAAAGTAAGAGACTTGGCATCACTCTCAGTGTGTTTTCACATTAACTGGTGTACCCTAACTCAGCAAAGCTGACAGAGACCTGACTTACTCCAGTTGTCTCTTTGAAAGATTCTTTTTCTTGACAGAATTAATTGCATAGAAGTAGCATGCATATTTTTTTCTCTGCTACAGACTTTGTGATTTAGTGTTTTTGAATAATAATGAGGTCCTGAAACACTGTAAGTTGGGGGCCAGTGCCTGAAAAATCTGTTTTCTCTGTGAGTAAAGAAGTAATTGTCCATTTCCAATTGAATTTTTCATGTTTGATGAAGATGCAATAGAATTTACCAGCTAGATCTGCAAATCAGGAGGCAAAAAAAAAGAAACCTGTTCTCCACTTGCTGATTAATTTCTCATCTATTTTGAGAAATATTTTTCATAATCAGATGACTTCCAAAATATGAGTTTGAGATATGTGCCAAAAGGAGATGTGAAAGAAGTTGTAGGACACCTGAAAAAAATATCAGCATAGTGTGGAGAGGTTAACATATGTGAAAATGTATAAAAATGCAACTATATAATCTATTAGGGGCAGGAAAACCCTCTGTAGTTGTTGTTCATTGCTCAGTGGGCATGTAGTGATGTCAGAAAGTGTTTTCTAGAACATATGAAAAATGTTTAAGGTATAAAAATTCCTATTACAGCATTTTGTTCTGTCCTGTCAGTGATGTGAAGCAGGACAATGATCCTCAGGGATAATGCAGCGATAGAGTCATGGCCATCCAGTTTAGAGAAAAATATGACTGTTAAATTATCAGAGATCTATATCTGATATGGTGATCCAAAAGGAAGTAGCTGATTTTCCTCCAAAGCAGATTTTAACAAGTTTTTGAAAGTTGAGGAAAGTTCCTGAAGATTGGATGTCTGCCAGTGAAATCCCTGCATTTGAACAGAGCAGAAGAGATGACTCAGTAAACTAGTTAGTCAGATGTCAGTCCGGCCAAACTGTTGGAACAGTTAATTCAGGACTCTGTCAACAAAGAATTAGATGCTGAAAATATAATTAACATTAGACAACATGTTTGCAGAGAAGTAGGTCTTGTCAAACAAGTGTGTGGGGGTTTTTTTGACAACATTACAGATTTGTTTGATAAAGGCAATGCTCTTGACATCATATATGCGGATTTCTCCAATGAATTTTATTTGGTACCACACGACTTTTAGATTAAAAAACAGCACATTATACTGAATTAACAGGGCACACATTAGATGGATTAAAACTCCCTGTCTGACAGGTCTTGAAACAGAGTTTTTAATGTGGAGAAATCCATGAGTTGAGTTGCTGCTAATGCAGTCTCCAAGGGATTAAAGTCTTAATCCAGCTCTCTTCAGCATTTGTATCAATGAGATAAACCTTTACCAGTAAAATCTGAAAATGTCACAGTGGTTTTAAGATGACCAGTAATGAGTGCAATAATGAGTGTTTGGAAATGCCTGACCAAAGGTTCAAAATCTGATAGAGTAAGTTCATAAACAAAACAAAATGTGCAACACCCATCAGCAGAAACTGTGTATCAAATTTATAAGGTGGAAGACACTCAGTGAAAAATGAAAGCAACTGAAAATTAATCTCAAAAGTAGGAAATAAAAGGCAATGATTGTCCAAATATGGGATTTTAGAGTGATATTTGAACAAATAGGGTCTCAGAAAATACCAAAAGGGAAGTATCATGGAAAAATGTAATATTGTCATTGTGTTATAATTACAGAATTTTTTTAAAGGAAATGTTTTTCAAATTTTCATACAAAATGACATTTGGAAAGAAAAATGGCAATCTTTTCTTCAGAAAATGTCAACACAAAATATTAGATATTTTCAAATGTTCTTTCAGCTCTTTTGGCCATGAAGATTTATGTTGATTTTGACCACACTTCATGAATAACTCACATCCCTCTGGAACTCTGTTTTGTTGTTGGGTTTGGAGGTTTTTTTCTAACAAATGCACACATTCAAAAAAGCAGTCATACATATCCGATCATTACTCAACGTTGTTAGAAAAGCTAAGAAATTTTTCGTGGCTGCTTGAAATAAAATGGAGTAAAATAAAGTAAGAAAAAAAAAAAGCAGATGGAAAGCAAGTATAATTATAAGTATTATAGTATAACTGGTATTGTATTTGGGAAGAAAAGCCTCTCCATGTGATCTGAGTACTGTACATAGCTACTGATATATGGGAAAATTGCATAGCAGGAGAAAGGGTGGAAATGGGAATTATAATTTTCCAAGTATAAGAATGCTCAAGAGTTGAAAGTAACAGAAATTCAAAATTTAAATTATACCTAATTTTCTACTAGTGGTAGTTGCAGCATATTGTATGTGCTCATCATCCGACATGGCATAGTCCCTGTTACTTGTGATTTTCAAGGTATCTTTCTAAGAAATATGTGGTTTAATCCACCTTCAGGAAAAAAAAATTCAGACAACACACCTTGTATACAATAGATCATCATTTCCTGTCTTTTCATCCACGGAATCTAGAAAATGAAATCTAATCAAGCCAATAAAATCTCATTATTTAAAAAAAAAAAAAAAAGTATGAGAAATTCCTCCTGGAATTAATAGACCTTTTGTGAAAAGGTTAGAATTTAATATTTCAGAATTATACTCTAAGGTCATGCTCAGATAATTCAGAATGTTTCAGATTTCTTCTTAAAGGCAAAATAGAGTAACTCCTAACTGAACCTCTGAAACTCCCTCTAGAGCATCAGTAATGTTCAATTACTATTTCTCTCCCTGTGGCTGAGGTAAAACCCCTCTTTCTGCCTGTCATCCCCCTGTAAATCCTGATCTTCTGCCACATGGTTCCCTCTATCCTCAGAGCACTCCTTCATAGCTGTTTTCTCTCTCATTTCTGGGCACTGCCTGTGTTTAATTCTAAGTCATTTTTCTAAATTTACCTATGAACACACACACTATGCATCCAACTTGGTCATTCATTTATATACATTTAATTTAACTTGGATCCCATCAATGATATGCCGGTGGTGAATGTGAAGCTCAGGAAAAGCCTGGGTGGCATCCTGGGCTGATCCCACAGTGAGGGGAGCAGCTCAAGGGAGGGATTCTGCCCCTCTGCCCTGCTCAGGTGAGACCCCACCTGCAGAGCTGCCTCCAGCTCTGGGATCCCAGCACAGGAAGGACATGGAGCTGTTGGAACGAGTCTGGAGGAGGAACACCAAGTTGATCAAAAGGATGGAACACTTCTCCTATGAGGAAAGGCTGAGAGAATGATGATTGTTCAGCCTGGAAAAAAGTAGGTTTTGGGGTGACCTAATTGCAGTCATTCAGTACCTGAAGGGAACTTAGAGGAAAGATGAGGCAAGATTATTTACAAGGGCCTGAAGTGATAGGACAAGTGGGAAATGACTTCAAACCAAGAGTAGGTTTAGATTGGATATGGAGTGGAATAAGTTACTAAGCCACTATCCGTCACATTTGAGAAGTTGTGGAAGTCTGGTGAAGTTTCCACTTAGTGGAAAAGGGGAAACTTGACCCTCATTATTAAAAAGGGAGAAAAAAAAGACCCAGGAAACTACAGACCAGGCAGTCTGACCTCAGTGCCTGGCAAGATCATGGAATGTAAGGAGGTGATTGCTGACAACCAACATAGATTCACTAAGGGCAAATCATGCCTGACAATTTCAGTGGCCTTCTCTTTGGATTTACACTGTGAATGATGGAAGAGTAACTGATCTCATCAGCCTAGACTTCTGAAAAGCTTTTAATACTATCCC
Organism: Platyrinchus mystaceus; assembly: GCA_035041135.1. Classification (NCBI taxonomy): domain Eukaryota; kingdom Metazoa; phylum Chordata; class Aves; order Passeriformes; family Tyrannidae; genus Platyrinchus; species Platyrinchus mystaceus. Next base: position 68,747,134 of record JAWWLV010000100.1, read on the forward strand.
TCACAATGTCCTTGTTACTGAATTTAAGAGACATAAATTTGGTACATGCAGCATTCAGTGGATAAGGAATTGGATGGATGGTGACACAAAGTGTTGTGGTCAATGGCTCACTGTGCAAGTGGAGACCAGTGGCGAGCGGTGTCCTCAGGGATCACGACTGGGGCCAGTGCTGTTTAACAGCTGTGGATGTGACATGGACAGTGGGATCCAGGCGCCCTCAGCACATTTGCCAACGACACCAAGCTGTGTGCTGTTGTCACGCTCTAGAGGGAAGGGATGTGGCATCCAGGGGGACCTGGGCAGACTTGGGAGGTGACAGTGCGTGAACCCCATGAAGTTCAACAAGGCCACGTGCCAGGTGCTGCACCTGGGTTGAGGCAAATCCAAGTGTAGGTACAGGCTGGGCAGAGGATGGATTCAGAGCAATCACAGGAAGAAGAAATTGGGGATATTGATTGATGAGAAGCTCACCATGACCCAGTCATGTGCCCTCGGCTGCGTCCCCAGCAGTGTGGGCAGCAGGGTGAGGGAGAAAACCAGACTACAGGAAGGTGTCCCTGCCCACGACATGGGGTCAGAATGAGATGATCTTTAGGATGCCCTCCAACCCAAACTACTCTATGAGTCTGTTTCTTTGTGGCTTGTTACTTCTCACTCCCTTTGCTTGACATGTTAACTTATTTCCTCCCTCTATTATCCATTATATTATGTTGATAGAAACTGATCCACTGAAACACTTTTTTCTTTTTTTTTTTCTTTTTTTTTTTTTTTTAAATATGAAACATTGCAATGTAGAAGGATTTGGACATGTTGAAATACCCTATTTTGATATTCTCTCAAACCTAAGTGTTATTGTTGCTGTCAGAAAGTATGTTGTGAATACTTGGCAGGTACTTTTCTCCTCCTTTTCCCTATTGTATACATGGTGAATTGTGGACTTGGAGCATGACATTCTTGACAGATGAAACTCCCACCAGAGTCTGTGCCTTGTATTAATACATAGTGATGTTTTGATATATCTGTTAAAAGAGTCTATGTGAAATAATTTTTAGCTGTGAACTACAGACAAAATTAGAATGACAATTTCTCAAATAAATCTTAATTTGGTATAGATTTAAATATTTATTTAATCCCATGCTGACTCAGTAAATTAGAGAAGCAAGGTAATTTTCTGCCCTACCCCTGTTTTCATACAGTCAGATATAATATGCATTCTGTTGAAAATCAATACAAATTTTCAAAAATTGTGTATTGATTGGGTTACCCAGAGAAGTTGTGGATGTCCCATCCCTGGAAGTGTTCAAAGCCAGGTTGGACAGGGCTTGGAGCAACCTGGTCTAGTGAAAGGTGTCCCTGCCCATGGAAGGGGGTTTGGAACCAGATGATCTTTAAGGTCCTTTCCAACCCAAACCATTCTGTGATTCTAAATTAGCCATTTCCAGTTCTTCCTCTCTGTAGGCACTTTATGGTGTTCTTTGGCTGTTAGAAGCTTGGTTAGTCCACCTGCAAAATAATATATCAGACAGCTAGACAGAGGAAGTTGTTGAATGTAAAACATTCCTGAAACATCTACAGAATATATTAAACCTTATGAAAGTTCCTGAGGAAGTTTGGATACTAAGAGCAGGACTTGATAGGATTTTTTTCTTCTTTTTCCTCCTAAACCCGTGAGATCCAGTTTTATGACGTACAAGGCTATTTAACATCTGAAGTCCAAATGCTGTTATCTTCCCCTGATTCCCCTGATCTTAGGTAGGACTAAGATCTCCCAGGCAGGGCTTTGCTGCTGTCATGGCTGTCTGTGGCAGGGATGGTCCTGCTGGTTGCCACTGCAGGTAAAGTTATTTATTGAAATCTGAACTCAGTACTCAGTTGATGAGAAGCCCACAGTGCCTCAGTCTTTCCAAGTGAACAAACTATTCAGTTATAGATGGGCATATCCCCTGGTGAGCATCTGAGATAAACCCTGATCCCTCTCTCCCGGTCAAAGAGTTTCCAACACACTGTGGGTGTAGGCTACATTTCATGAGGACAGTAGTGTTGCCATGAGTTGGAGAGATGATGAAAAATTATACTGATAACTAAACATTCTACTGATGTTTTCCATTCCCAGTGCAGTGTGTGATCTGGGATGGGCATAGCCCAAATTGCTGTTCCTCTGTTTTAGGCAGTTTTTAAAGTCTTGTTCAATTTTGCTAACAGTGAACAATGAATAATGAGTGAGACTGTTCCTATGCAACAGTGTCATTCTTTACTTTTATTGTGTTACCATCAAGTGGATGTTCTCCAGTTTTGCATCAACTTTTTGATCTCAAAAATTCACTTTATTTTGAGTCCTAAATCAGTGCAGTGCTTAAGAGAGTAAGACAAGGACGAGCAAGAACTTATTGCAAGCCCACTCTGACTACTGGAGTTAGCTGGAATTCCTCCCATCAGTGCAAGATCTGATTTAAAAAAAAAAAAAAAATCTCATTAATTACCCCAGAGACCAGAGTCTATATCATTTAGGAAAGAACATTTCCCACTGAAATCAATAAGTGTTGTTGAGAGGTGAGAAAAACATACCCAGTAGCCAGTCTATCCTGTATGTGATTACTAGGATGTGTGTGTACATCTGTGTTAATATTTCTCTGTGTTCTTTCAGTTTCTTTTTGTTCTTTCCTCAGCAAGGACAAGGATCATCACATGGTACCTTGTGTGCTGTGTTACATAATGATGATTCACCCTCAAGAGATAGCACAAGGTTGAAAAAGATGAAAAGGCTAGGCCAAGTTAACAAACACTCCGCACACATTAAAATGTGGCTGTGAGTTTCCAAATAGATACCTAGGAAAGAAAAAAAAAAAAAAGAAAAGAAAAGAAAAGAAAAAAAAAGATAGCTGCATGCTGATTTATTGAGCAGGTTGTCCAGCCCGTGTGTAAAATCTTTGTGACAGCAGAGCACATCATGACATCCTGCAGCTATCCCTCGGCTTACTCATCACCTACTGGGAAATGCACTGTCCTTGTTCATTACTGCCTCCTCTTTCCAAATGTATATATTTGCAAGTTGTCTTCCTTTTGTAAAAAAACAGACATAAAATCCTTTGTCAGGTTTATTCCCTTAATATATAACTTAATATATTCTTCCTTTGCACGTGCTCTGAGCTGTTTTCTCTCTGTTATGCATCGCAGCAGCTGTGTGCAAGCATTCAAAACTTGAAGTATCTTTTTCTGATAATGGGTTTCTTTGTTGGATAAATAAGGATGTTTCAGGCTGTAAGGACAGTATGGCCAAAACCATGTTGCCTGCTTCTTAAAGGGTCTTCTTATGGCAAAACAGGTGTCCCTGGCCAAACTCACCTGGTTTGCTTTACCCGACGAAGAGAAAGCTAACAGCAATTAAGCAGTCAGGTCTTAGCATCAGAGGGGTATCTCCACATCTACTGAGAGCTTTACTAAAAAATCATTTCACTCAAAATAAGATTAGGGAGAAAAAAAGAATGAAAGGAGGTTTCATCCAGATGGAAATATATTTTTTGAAGTGTTTGTTTATGACAACATTTTCCCAGTTTTCATCGGCTTTTGTCAGCTGTTTAGTCTATTTGTTGTCTGAAAACCTTTGAAATAAAATGTTTTCACAAATGTGAAAACTTTCCGTCTCTTGTTTTCCCTGTCATCCAAAAATTAAAAAGAAAAAAGAAAGAAAAAAAAAATTATTTCTCCTGTGATCTAGATGTTGTCCTGGTCCTTAGACCACCTCCATTGAACCCAGCTTTTTATGGACTCAGGGAACAAGTTCATTCCTATGACAAGGAACTGAAGAGGAGGGTATTATTGACGAAAAAGACTAAGAAAGAGAAAAATGGAACTGTAATACTTCATAAAGCAAGCAGAAAATCAATCTGTTTGCACACCACTACCCCCACATCCTCAGCCAGCCACTGTCCAGGGATCTGGGGTTCCTATATGATGCAGTTGGCCTTAGTAAAAACGTGCACAAGTCTAACAACTCGTCAAAACTGTGTTCATCTCTTCCAGCCGCAGGCAGGTGCACCTGCAAGCTGTGGGTAGCATAACAATGTGCTAGTGCAAATGGGTCCCTGCTTGGCCAAGCTGATTTCCTTCTCTGACAAGGTGACCCACCTGCTGAGGGGTGAGGGAAAGGCTGTGGGTGTTGTCTACCTGGAATTTAGCAAAGCCTTTTACACCATTCCCCACAGCAGGAAAAAATGGAGAAACTGGCTGTTCATGGCTGTTCCATGAACATCTTTGTTTCACTAACAGTGTGTCCAGCAGGACCAGGGCAGTGCCCTCCCTGAGGCACCTCCAGTGCTGGGGCAGTTCTGGCCCCTCAGACAAGAGAGACA
>JAWWLV010000100.1:68752040-68789723 GCA_035041135.1 Platyrinchus mystaceus
GGAGCAGCAGGAGCGGCTGAGGGAGCTGGGGGGGCTCATCCTGGAGAGAAGGAGGCTCAGGGGGGACCTTCTGGCTCCTGCAACTCCCTGACAGGAGGGTGATTAATCATGAGACCTGGATGCCCAGGGCAGTGGTAGAGTCACCATCCCTGGAGGGCATTAAAAGCCGTGTAGATGTGGCACTGAGGGACTTGGTCAGATTGGCAGTGTTAGGTTTATGGTGCAACTTGATGACCTTAAAGCACTTTTCCAAACTGAATGATACTATCGTTTATTGTTTTGTGGCTGCAATGTCTATCACCCCAAAAGCATGAAGCCCTTCACTTTGACAAAAAAACTGGTCTAAGAGCTTTGAAGTTCTTTGAGCTGCTGATCCCTCAAATCCAAAACTTTCACCCCATTATCTGTGTTCCTGCATTCATAACCAAGCCTGAACCAAATGAAGGAATATAGACCACATTTGTGATGGGATTAATGGAGATTTTAGTGGATAATATATGGCTGATCAAATGTATTCGAATGGAATGCTGAACCAAAATGTTCTAGCAGACATATTTAAAGGAAAATAATAATGACAAAAAACTTTCATTTCCATTTATAATCTACCTTCACATGACCTTAATTCAGTCAGTTTATGCAATATTCATAGCAGCAAAAAATCTTCCCTATATCTCTCTTAAATAGTTCCACTGTAAGCCTGAGTGGAAGGTAAAAGGAAATAGTAATAATGAATAGAGAGTTTTGAAACATTCATAGGGAAATTCAAAGGGCTCAGAATGTGATCTTTTTCCACTGCTTTAATTTTGAAAAATATATTTCCCCATTCAGAAGATAAGAAAACTTTCATTCTTGTCTCTGTTTTTTGAGCTTAAGTTGATCATGATCAGTTTTCATATCACAACATCGTTATAGCAACTCTAAGCACACAATATTTTATTTCATGATAAAGTCATAAAAACAAGCGTTCTAGGGACGTAGAATTTAACAGTCTGAAACTGCAGTTTAGAAATAGGCTTTTTTCTTTGAAAAAAATAAAATAGCGCCACATAAAACTTACAATTTGCAGTCTCCTTTCAAAGACATTGTAAACATTTTGTTTTACATAGAATCAAACTAAACTTTCCTCTGTTGTTCTTTAACCTGTCACAATATTTTATAAATACCCTTTATTTAAGTGATTGCAGCCTAGACGAAGTCTGTGAAAATGAGACAGTTTAGATAATTGAAAAACTGGCCTTGAGCCTTTGATTATCACCACATATTCTTCAGTTTATTAAATCTTTGCCGTACTGGTATTTGGAGGATGGTTATGACCACAGGGCTGAGTGGTCCTGAGTTGGAAAGGTCCAACTCCTGGCGCAGGACAGCCCTGACATGACCAACTCCATGAGGAGGAATCCATTTGCAAGGCAGATATTTTCCCCAGTGCTCTGTTTTGCCAAGAAAGAGAGTAAGTTCAAAATCATGCCAGTTGTTGTAAGTTTGTTGACATTAGGTAAGTCATCATGGGACATAGATACAGAGCTAAGAATCTTATTCTCTCAACATTTTCCTGTGTTATAAGCTTATATTGGAGAACACTCTGCACCATCCATCCATCAGTCTTAGGAAAATTTCAGTTGACTTTAGAAAGTAGAGAAAAAAACCAACATGTCCTTCAAGGATAACCAAATTTCTAAAAAAAACCCTATGAAAATCAAGACCTGGAGAAATGAAAACTATCTGAACTACTGTCCTTTTCAGGCTAGTGGAAAGCAGACCCCAATGACTGACTGCACAGTTATCATTCCCACACCCACAACTGACACACGGTCATGCCATTCCTCTTTTAACTGGGCATCCCAGGACCTGACTCATGCAGGGGGAAAGGAGATCCTGGAAAAAGTGTGACAAGCTGAGTTATGGATAGGTAGGGAAAATATAGAGGATAATCTACCTGACTCCATAGGAAACTGGACTCACGCTGCTCATGAAAGAAGTTGTTGGCTGGAAGTTTCCACAGGAGGAAAGAACAATCCTGCGGGTCCCGCTCCCCAGGGGGAGGCCAGGGAAGTTCCCTCCCGTCTTGCTACTTCCCAGCCACCAAAGCCCTGGGAAAAAAGACTTTGTTTTGATTTTTGCAGATTTTTAATTAAAGTGTTTATCATTCCACTGAAGATAAGAAGAAGTGCACAGACTGAGGGGATCTTTTTTTCTTTTCTTATTTATTTTTCTTCAGTGCTTCCTCCCTTGTGAGTAGTACTACTTCAAGTGAAATAAAATTTCCCCCTTGGTCAAATACATTGGAATCTTGTTGGAAACAAAGCATCTGAAGTTGTTTCCATCTTATTTCTTTCTCTCTAAATGGTTTGCCCATACATTTTAGGAAGGCAATCCCTTTCATGTCGCATAGAACATCCTCACTGGCAGCTACAGTGTGTGCACTTTATTAGAGCATTTTTTCCCCCTAGATATAATGGCACCAATTAAATTACCTTGCAGCCTGACCTTAATCTGGCAGGAATGATTATTCCATGAAACAGTTAGGGCTCTAATTGACATGAAGTGCCTGCAAAATATGTCTTTTGCAGCAGACCCTGTCAAAGTCACATTGATATGCTAATACCTATAGCTGGCAGAATCACTTCATAAAGAGAGACACTGAAAATTGAATTATTTCAATTTCAGTACCTAGGAATCTAGTGATCTGTCTGTATATGGAACTAAGTAGGTGCAGTACTTTATATGGGTAAACAGCTGTACTAGGGCGTTGCTATGGAAACTGCTTGACTCATGACAATTGTGTTAGTGATGAAGTCATTAGTGGTGTGAAATGTACTTTGAGGTTGTCAAGTGTACACTCCAGGAATATTTCAACAGTATTAGTGGAGCCTTTTCATTTGCATAATTTAGGCTTTCACATGTGATCTCGTTACGGTGCAGAGAAATGCCACGTAACATCCATGGCATGGCTGTGCTCAGATTGCTCTGGTGTGGCTCTGCAGCAAAATGCAGTTGGTCCATGCATGTAGAATAAAGCTTTCTCTATAACAGAACCTTCCTTTCCTTGGTTTGGTTTCGTTTGGGTTTTTTTGGCTGGTTGGTTTTTTTGTAGGTGGTGGTTGTTTGGTTTTTTGTTGGGGTTTTTTTTTTCCCCCGAATAAAAAATTGTTTTGAGGCATAGCACTCTTCAAGGAATGATCTGCTTAAGCTTTTATGGTGCCAAGTTGACTTTGATAGTGTGGACCTCTGTTGTTTCTTCTCACTACAACAGCTCCGGGTTTACCCCAGAGAAAGCACAAGTAGGTTCAGGATCATAGAGAGCTACTTTTTCCTCATCTTAGCTTTTCACTATTTATCACAGTTAGTGTGATTTCCTATGCTATAAAGCTGAATGATGAATCCCAGGACTTCTCTTGGAGTCTTATGCCCTTTCTTCTAGTTCTAAGTATTTCAGACTATGGAATGCTCTTTTTTTCTACTGGCAGGGGGATACAAAGAAGACCTTAGCAGGGCTTTGACAAGCTGTCTGAAGGGACTCCTGTAGTTTTCATGTACCCTCTGGCAGTAGGGTGCCTGGTAATGCTGCATGTTTATTCCTTTACATGTTCTGCCCTTCTTCTGGGCTCTCCCTGAGCTAGCAGGCAGGGAGGGAGCACAGACTGCAGGTCTGCTTGCCAGAGGGACATCATTCTCCATGGCAGTCACCTATCAGGCCCATTTCCAGAGAAATATTAATGGTTCCTTGGGTGATGTAGACCCAGAGGATGTTCAGACACTGGAACAGGTTCCCCAGGGCAGTGGTCATGGCTCCAGGCCTGGTAGAGTACAAGAAGTGTTTGGACAATGCTTCCAGGCACATGTTGGGATTCTTGAGCCTGTCCCATGCAGGGCCAGGAGCTGGACTCAATGATCTTTTCAAGTCAGAATATTCTCTAACTCTATAAATCTATGAATTAAAAAAAAAAAAAAAGGGGAAAGAGGACCTATTTAGTCTGCATCAGCACATATAAGTACACACACACACACAGATGATGCATAAGATGTTACCAGCAGCAGGAGATCAATGCAAGAACTCAAGATTGTCACCAAGATAAGTCAGCAAACTGCTCATACCAGAGCTTCTGAGTTGATCTTATTTCTCTACAGTGTCTGATCTACTGAAATGCCATCTAATGCTGTATGTTCACTCTATATGTTCATCCTAATACTGTATAATCACCAGCCTCTTATGTATTAATTACAGCTTAGCTTTACAATTGGGATGAGCAGAAAAGTAAGCATGAAATCAAAGCTGGATTTGATTAGCATACTTTGACAGGATCTTTACTAGTCAAGGGTATCTTTAATATTGTATTTAAAGTGTGTGCATCTCTGTGTGTGAGGTGGTAGAAGAGACATTTCAGCAGACACTGGTAGCATAATAACAAACTATTGCAAATCATTACCAGTTTGAAGAGATTTGAGCTATTGGTAGAGTTCAATGGCTTTCTGAATCAATTTGTTTTCCTGTCCAGTGTCCCCCATTCCACCTGAAAAAAAAATAAAAATAATCTGCATTCTCCTTGGAAACAGATATTATTTCTTTTAATGATGACAGAAAATTCATCTTTCATCTTTCTGAAAATTTAAGATGATCTATTCATGTGGGTAAGCTAATGGAAAAGTGAATAGGACAAACAGACGAGACTCTTGTAGTTTGATACAACCAGTCCATATTAAGGAAAGAGACTATACATCAAACTTCATGTTGAAATCTTCCATTTCTTTCTTTTGTAGTTGTTCTGGGTTTTTTTTCCCTAATCCACTCCACTGACCCCTTTGGAGTTTAATATTTTGGACCATCCAGGACAGAAGACTTTGCATAACTGATCCCGAAATTAACTTCCTTCCATTGCAATATGGGAAAGATGAAAGCATCCTTTGGCTGGAGAAATTAAACATATCTTTGGATTAAATTATGAACAAAAAAGGTGCTATTTTGGCATTATTCTTTCTATAATTCCTCCATATGCTTTCTGCAACAAATTGTTTACCTTCTTTTTTTAGCAGCAGCAACAACACAGACAGTTAAACTCCAGTATCCTATACCAACACAAGCAGTTAGGTGGATTTGAGACCATGAACTAGACCTTTAGGTACAGGATGACCACCCATCAGCTTAAAAGGCAGCTTAACCTTGAGAACCTCTCTGTGTGGGGATATGTGGTTTACAGGGAGCTGCTATGAACAGCCTGACTCAAATCCACTGTCCTGGGAGGGATATCCTTGAAGTCCATGGTCCCAGCATGCTCACACAAACAGGGAATGCTTTCAAGCTGTCCAGACCCTACCATTGGCATAAAATGGTCAGGAGATCGAATTTGCCTGGCCTAAAACCAGCTGTAAACCATATTTATCTTCTGTGTGTTTGAAATGGCAATGGATAGGCTCTAGGCCATGGGTTGACTAATGGTTTATGTCTGAGTTAGGGTTGGTCCCAAAAAACTTTTCATCATGGAAGACTGCACAGCTAACAAAAAAAATCCTAGTTAGATCTCAATTTCTGGAGAAAAGGATGTCTCCATATTCATTGCTTGTGCAGTGGCCCCATATTCACTGCTTCAGCTGGAAGCTGAAGTCTCTTGTCATCATTAAGGGGTAAAACTGATTTATTTACTTTTGGCCTCACATTCTGAATTAAATAAATATAAGAGGGGGGGGAAAAAAGTAGGTTTGAGCATCTTCTACTGTTCATCTGGCCTTTCAAATGGATTGAGTAAGACGTCAGGGGACGTTTTCCATCACAGAATGCTGTGGAAAAGCTCTGGTGCAAACTAGACAGCCTCGGTGCTATTTTTGTGTGGCTAACACACGTGATGTGAACTGAACTTACTCAGCAGCTCCTGCTCCTTAGACAGGTGCATTGGGATCTGCTACAGGTTCTTGCCTGGCACAGACTCACTCAGGCAATACCACCCTTAAAGTCACTTTTTTTGCCTCAGAGACATAACTGTAAACCCCTGCACTGGATGTCACTGGCAGGGGGGATTTAGATGCTCCATCTCTCCTCTCTTCCAGCCATAATTGTAATTTCTCACAAAATCTTTACATCGTTTTAATTCATTGTTTCTCATGCACTGGTGATTTTCTGGTCATTTTGGCTTTGGTTTAAGCACAGCAACAAACTGGGGTTCAGCAAAGAGAAGTGAGGGTGTGTAAAAGGGAGAGAGACTATATTGTGATGGACAAACAAGGGAAGCACTCCAAACTAAAGACTTCAGGCAGGTATAAAATGACACGTCTGGCAGGTTTGCTTTTTTTCAGGCTTCCCCGTCAATGAAAACCTGATGGGTGAGTGGAAGTGAGCAGGGAGAAGCTTGATCATCTTTGTTCAATCCTACAGAGGAAAGCTCCCCGCAGCACTGATGTGGTTTTTTTTTCCTCCATAGAAGAAGCAGCAGCAGAATGTTAACAAGCTTCATTTTCCGTTCCCAACAACGAGGAAGCGACCTTTGCCCGCTTCCCTGGCTGTTTGTGTTCTTGATGCTGATAGAGCCACATTTTCATAAGACAGACCTGGGAAATTTTCATGGCAACCACACTGTTGCAAACCAATTAGCAAGCCAGCTTGATAGGGTAAGGTTGTGGAGATGCCCGTGGCTGCTTTAATAAAGTTTCTTGTGTATCAGTATGATACTATTGATTTTTCTCCCTTTGGACAAAGAGACTAAAGTTCAAGCTCTGCAGCAGATAAAGTGAAAACTGTGGAGATTCCATTAGATGTATACTAATTTAACCTTTTGGAAGGAAAAAAAAATAATTAAAAAAAGAGTGATATTATATGCGGGGTTCTTTTTGCTTCTGTACACACTATTTAACATTAATGCAAATAAAACTGTGGCTGTGCTGATGACTCTGCCGGCCTAAAGGTCACCATGGATTTCAAATTGAGCCACCAGCAAAGAGCTGGGCACTTTGCAGAGACACACAGGAAAGCATGATTCCTGCACACAGAGGTAGGCAGGGCAGGCATCAGAGGCAAAGGGGCGTGGGAAGTACAAAAGCAATGAAACTGAGGGCCCCTGTGAAAGTTGCTGCTGCCCCATGAGTTTCTGCCCATCAGTTGGGCCAAAAGAGATATTGTGTGGGCTCTGAGCCCGCTGGGAGGTGAATTTAAGCCACTCTGCCACCTTGTTGGCTTAAAATCCTTCCTGGGAGAGATTCAGTGCTTGGCTGCAGGAATGATATTAACAAGGAGAGTGATCCCAGCTGGACAGGGCAGAGAGATTGTATCATGCTCTTGTCACTTAATTGATTGTCTGATTTTACTGGAAAACAACTGGAAGTCAGCACTGGCTGAACAGGGAAGGAGAGAGCATAAGAGACAGGAGCATCCTAAAGCCCGGGCAAGGCTGGCCCTTGTTTCTTTTTCTGTGTTCCTGGGTCAGCTCTGTGAGGACTCAGTTTCAGCCTGTCCACAATTCCACCAAGCCCAAACACCTAAAAATTGTGAGCCAGACTTCACAGGTTTTGAGAAAAGTGGAGAGAAAAACAACAAGGGATTTTGTTTTCTTTCCTTCTGTGGGATTCGGTGTTTTAAGAAAGCCTTTTGCCTTTATCTTTAATCTCCTTTCATGAACACAAAATCTATACCATAATTCAAAGAGAGAAAGAAAAACTTGGGAACTTTGCTGTGAGGTAGTGTTTTCCTGACAGTTTGTGGGCTGCCTCACAAAATAAGCTAAACCCTAAACCACATTTTCCTTCACTTTTCAGTTGTAGGAATCCAAAAGAATAGAAAACCAACAGCAGCAACAACAAAAAACTCAGCTTTCTTTGCACAAACAGAAATATTTTGCTTAATGCAATCCATTTATTTTTTTATCCTGCTGTCTGAAAACTCACTTGCCTGAGCTCTTTTCCAAAGAACTGAATTAATCCTGTGTTATAATGAGTGTTCCAGTAGGTAACTGGCTGGCAAAAGGCCGGTTTTACAATCTACAATGTACAGAATGTAATGCTTAATGCCATTTATAATAATCTTGAACTTTGTGGATTTCGGTAATTCCTATAAGATATTGTTTCCATAAACAAAAGTAAAATTTCCAGCTGCTGGATAATCCTCCTCTATATATTTCATTCTGCTTTGTGGCTGTTTGCTGTGGATTACTTTCTCAAATTTTGAGTATGAAATACCTCTCAGTGTGAATAAACCCATACATTTGTATTGAACATAGTCTTGCATTTGCCTCTTGCTGCTTCAAGTTCAGAATGGTCAAAAAAAATAAATTGGCCCCATTGACTTCATTTTACCTGTGTTGAGAAGAACAAAGTGAGAAGCATCTTCTGGCCTGTCCCTGGTCTCTGCTTTTGATGGGAGGCTGCCATTTACAAAAGTCAGTAGAGGCCCCTTTCATTTCTTTTATGAGGCAGAGAGAAGGATTTTATAGCCTGTGGCATTTTGGTGAAAGGATTTTGTACTGCCTGTGTCTCTGCAACGAGGCATGATACCCTGGGAATGCAGGGAAAACAGAGAGGTGTCATTTATTCCACCCCCATATAGTATGGAGTATGAGAGCTGCCTGTCCAGCTTAAATCTGTGGGAAATACAGTATTCAGTATTTTGAAATTGCAAACTGTATGCCATCTGTATGTAAATCTATGTAGGCAGTACACTTACATACTGCACTCCTACACTGAGGATACATGAGCTGGGAGAAAGGTGGCTTATTTTATACTTTATTGACCAGATTGGTGGGATACTATATGAAATGGCATATTAGGCATACTTCACTCATTTATTCTTTTGGTTTACAGTAATACCTAATCTCCAAAGGCAGCAGGGAATCAGTCTGCCTGGCACAAGGTGAGCTCTCAGACTAGAGTGGGACACTGCCCAACTCATCTTTGTTCTTTGCCTCTAAACTTAATTTCTTTGAACTGAAATCACCTGTATCTGCACCAAGAATACAGAGGAAGAAAATTTCCTGCCTGACACTTTGAATTTGACACTATGCACAGGAATAAGTTTAGTTTTCAGGAATTTTCCTCCATGCTGGGATACATTCTGATGTGGGGTGGTTGATATCCTAAACTGCTCCAAAGAAAGCTCAGGAGGCTCTGATGAATTACAGGGTATCCTGAAATGGTATTGAGAACTCTTTATGTTTCAGGCTTCTCCCTTCCTCTGTTTCCAAGCATGGCATAAACATTTTACAGATGTTCTTGGATTGTTAAAACACACGTAAAACTGTACTTGGACCACCTACATACAAAGGGGGAAAAGGAAATGCTTGGAGCTGAAAGAGACGAAAATGGCTATGACTCTTCATAAACATAAATGTGTGGTGGCATCTGCTGAATGCTGATACTGCCACAGTTAATGAATTGAGAGGGTGCACAAGGACAGTGCAAATCCACGAAGGCAGGACTCACCTCTCAACTTCCCAGCCAGCAACCATGACACGAACAACCATTTACCCAGAGCACCACCTTTTGGTGCAGGTGCTGTTTGCAATCAATATGACAGTACCATGCCCCCGAGAGAGAGATGAAAGAGGAGACAGAGGCAGAATTCTTCCTTCTTTCTCCATTGTCACAGTTTTCAGCTCTTTAGAACGGGTATTTGGGTGTAGCAAAGATGAGTGCACCAATATTTGGAGGGATCTGGGCTCACTGCTGGTTAGTCCTTACTGGAGAGTGACGTTTAGACACTAGGACAGAAATTAAAAGTGGTCTCATCATCCTGCCCTGGTGTCAGGTTGTTTATGGGTGTGCTGAGACAATGCTCACTGAGAGCCATACATCCTTCCCATGTCCTGGGAAGTCAGCATAAAGACAGTCAAGGGCCAAGGAATGGTGTAGAAGGACACTTGAGATTGATGACACTGTATTTGTGATCCATCAACCACCTTGTGCAAACAGTTGCTGTGAGATGTTTGTCCTTTTGCTGGCTGGGTTACTTTGACCAGCACAAAATTCATGTGGATCCTCCAAATCACAGAGAGCTTAAGGGAAAGCCAAGGGAAGGTTTGCCTTTAGCAGTGCATGCATGACTTATTGAGTTGCAAAGCAAATATTGTCTGGGCTGGCTCATATCTCCTTGATCTGCTACAAACACTGGCAAGTACTTTAGGAAATACAAGTGAATGTATTTTATATTCCTGGATTCTCTTCTTCCATCATCCCCAAGTGATGGGGCAAGCTAGATAGGTTAAAAAAAAAAAAAAAAAAGAAGTCTGCCAATAATAGGGAATTAATTATTGTGAAATTAACTAGAGATGGTGAAATTCAACATATTTGTTCCATTTATATTACTGCCTTTTATTTTACAAGTTTCTGAAAGGCAATAATCAAGACAAAGTGGTTTTGCATTTCAAATCATAAAAAAGAGCATAGATATATAGATAGCTTAGTTGTTTTGCCAAGGCAAGAAGCCTTCTATCAGCCTGGATTGGTAAGAATAATCCTTCAGGAGATGCAGTTATGTGAGGCACAGAGAGAAGCAAGGTTTGCAGAGATGGTGCTGGGGAGGAATTTTCAGTCTGGTGTTTTACTCTGCAAGATTTGCTACAGTATTCCATAGTTAAAACTCCATGTTATAGCCCAGCATACAAGATCACAGATAATAAGATTAAGCAAAAAGAAAACAGGAAGACAAAAAACAAAAATGCCCACCCCTTTCCCTCCCTCTCCCAGAATTTGTCTAGTGTCTGAGCATTTCTGGGATGGAATCATTCTTCTGATCTTAAATTTCTTGGCATATCCTGGACAGCTTTTTTAGTCTTCCAGTGTTTCCAGGTGAAGTTTGGAAGCCACCTTTGAATTCTCCTGGTTATTCCTAGGACTGACTATGTGGGATGAGGGAAGCAACACAGGAATGAGAAAGGTATCATACTGCGTGGAGTGAGGCAAAGCTGGTAACTTCATAGGATGGTTTGGGTTGGAAGGGGCCTTAAAGATCATCTGGTTCCAGTCCCTCTGCCATGGGCTTTGTTCCTTCCTTTGAAACTGCATGAGCCAAACCACTTTTTTGGTGTCTTTCAAAAATTTCCCCTTTTAGTCCAGAAAATAAACATGCTAAAATGTCTTGAAAGACTTTAGTGTTGTAAAGCATTGCCATGTCTCACAAGGAATTCCTTGTGAATTCCTTCCTTCTCTCTTAGCAATCAAGTTCCTTTGCCCATACCTGATGTCATCTGTGCTGATTTCACCTGTGACCATTAATGCTGCTCAAACCACCAGCCAGAGGGGCGTCCAGTAAACACTTGACAAAGCATGTTCTTTCATCAGACAGGACACCTACCACTTTCCCCTTTTCATATGTGATTAATATTAGTGTATTTATTTCTTTTATCACTGGCATTGTGCTTTGCAGCTGTACATGCTGTGCAGAAGGGAGCATTCCCTAGGCAGGCATTACATCCTGAAAAGCAGAGGAAGCACAGACTGCTCTGTATCAAGAGCCAGAGTATGTATAAATCACGGGAACCCGCATGAAATTAAACGTCTGACCTCTATACAGTTCAGATACACAGTTTCCAGGCCCTGCCAATCCACCAAGATGGATTTCTGAGCTGTCACTCGAGTCCTTTGAAAATAACCTCTTTGACAGTTAAAACGAATTGGCATAAGAGACATATGGGGAGTGTAGCTTCCAGATTGATGAGGTATTTGAGAGGGAGCAGGTTACACGTGTAGGTTACTTATAATGCCTTGCAACTCTGAGGCTGACTCTGTGGCTTAGGAGAGTATACAAGATTTGGGAGATTGCTTTTTCATTTTGAAAAGCCCCAAACTGAAGCACTAATTATGCAGATGTGGTGATGAAGGGATGAAAGTGTGAGCTCCTTAAGAATGTAGCAAGGGAGAACGCAAGTTTCCCGTTTCCCCAGAGAATCCCTGCCTTATTTTGCTGTCAATGCAAATTCTATACAATGCCTCTGTGGTGTCATTGACTCAAGAGAAGTTTGTTTAGTTTGGTTTTTTGGTTTGTTGGATTTTTTTTTTTAATTTTATTTAAAAATTAAAGTCCCTTCTTAAAAAAAAGTCCCTTCATACCTCAAACAGATTAAAACAGGCAATGGGTAGAAACCGATGCCAAGAAAGTTCCATCTGAAATTGAGGAAGAATTTCTTTCCTATGAGGTGACTGAAAACTGAACAGTTTGGCCAGAGAGGGTGTGGAGTCTCCCTCAGTGGGGGTATTCCAGAACTGTCTGGACACAATCTTGTGCCATGTGCTCTGCAATGACTCTGCTGGAGCAGGGAAGTTGGACCACATGACCCGACTCGTAGTCCCTTCCCATCTGAACCCTTCTGGGATTCTGGGATTCTGTGAAAACTGAGCTCTCAAAACTTGACATTGGGGAAAAAAAATCCACAGCCTGTAAGGATGGAAGTTCTTTTGCCAGTCCTGCCTTTACACTTGGGTTGACATGAGATTACAGATCATCTTTTCAGAGCTCTAAGGCAGTTTTCATTCTGACTTTGACACGTATAGGATTTGGAGGAGTGGGCAACCATACCCAGGAGAAGCAGAATCCAGTCCTGCCTCCCACAACGCACCAACAGTTTGACTTTCTATTAATGCTTTGGATTCATGAATTCTGCCATGTCACATGCAGGAAATCTACAACTAGCAATGCAAAACTCTTCTGGAGTCAGAACAGAACAAATGGTCTGCATAGTAAAGTGGCCCTTTAGCATTTGTTGTCCTGGAGCTCCTCTCTCTTCAGGACAATTTTAGGGTAGTTCTGGTCATTTCCAAAGCCCTGCATGGGATCAGCTCAAGCTGCTTGAGTGGCAACCTCAGCTCGAGTGTTCATACCCATGAAAAATACAGCTGTCAATTTGAAGCATACAGCTGCATGAAAAACAATTTTCTCCTCCCATGAAAATGTGAATATAAAAGCATTTTTTCCTGCAAAAATGAAGATAAAAAGTCAGTCTAGGGATATTTTCATGGACTGAAAATTTCAAAATGGCATTTCAGCAGAGGTCAGCTTGAACATTACGTTCTATCGATTTAGTTTTACCTTTTCCATTTTTGTTAATATTGCCCTTTCTAAAAATTTAACTATACTAATGTTCTTTCTACTCAGGAGAGAGAGGGTAAAAAAAAAAGAAAAAAAGCCTGAAAATATAATGCTATCTCTAGCTGAAATTCATAGTTTTGTGGGCCAGAGAGAAAGCTTTCTTGGCAAATGCCTAAGCCTGAACTCGCTTCCAGGAAGGAGCAGGTCAACCTGTTTGGAAACTGTTTGGAAACTAAAGGGCAAATATCTTCTCCAGTCATTACTTTGTTGGTGGGTGTTGCGAGGTCTTTTGGTCTCCCTAGCTCTGTTCAAGGACTGATGCAGTGGAGATGGGCACAAACAGACACATCCTTTGACTTTTCCTTTCCAAAATGTTGTTCCTTTGGGTGAAAGACAAACCAGAGGTTCAATGACAGGAGCAGAGGAGAAGAATCAAAGGTCAAAGGAAATTCTGCTATGGACTTCAGTTAGCTTAGGGTTTCACCCTGTGCTTCCATACATATCTCCAAACCCTTTAAGGCATCAAAGTAAAAATCATTAACTACCACATGATATGTGGAAAACAAGGCACCTGAGGCACAGGTTTAGTCCCTACCACATATGAGTTGGATCAAGGAATAAGGCATTCCTACTGCAGGGACTTTTAATCTGTGACTGGCTTCCCAAAACTGTTCAAATATTTTTGAAGAGAGCAGTGAAATCAGCTTTTGTTTATCACACTCTTATGTTCCTCCTCCTTGTAAAAAATTTCTTCTCTCATTTGGTGTATTTTTTTTTTCAGTAGTCCATTCCTCAGTCGTCTTTTTTCTTCTCTCTAAGGATTTATTAATATCTCCACCCTCTGTTGGTCTTGAGTAGTGTTAGAGAAAATATTTCTGTGAGATGAGTAATTATCTGGAAATTTGCTCAAATTCAACATATGATAAATGAAGGAATTTTCTTTAAGTTAAAACAATAGATTTCCAAAATGGGATATTAAGTTTTAAAAAATAATATTTTTTTTTCTTAAAATAAGCCCATTCAAAAGCAACCTTCTTCCTTTTTTTTATTTTTAAGAAAAAAAAAAAAAAAAGAAGAAAAAATAAGGTGCTGACACAACAAGGGAAAGGGAAAATAATCTGAAACAATTTTTTTCTCTAAAACCAGAAAAACTGCCTTGAATCTGAATAAATATTTTTCCCCCTTTAAAACATTTTGCTTCTGAAAGACTCTTCTTGGGTTTGAGTTAGGTTTGGGATGTTTTTTTTTTTCATTCCACTAAATAAACCTAATTACTTTGCTTGGCTTGACTCAAGCTATTTTATTTTTCATCCTGATTTTTCCCTAAATCCATCATTTGTCTGGTTCCTATTACAGGTTTGTAAGAGGAAAGAAGGATGCCAGGTTGGCAACTGGACAATGTCGAATGTCTGAGTTCAGACACCTTCTCCACAAGGTCTTTTTTTTGCAACCCTCCTCTGCCCAATCACACTAACAAGTCAAAAGAAACCACCGTCTCATTCTGAATGTCTCTGTGGTTTTGTGGGGTTTGGGGGGACTGCAGTTCTCACCAAGGTTTTTAAACAAATTAATTGCAATATAGGGGAAATAGATGACTCTCTTTCCCCCTCATTGTGAAATGTCCCTTTTACCTTACTATCATTTCAAAGCTCTAAAGCATAAAACTGCATTTTTATGTTTCCAAATGACCTTCAAAATTCAAAACAAGGCTGGCTTCTGCTCAGCTGTAATATTTTGGATCATTAATTTCACTAGAGATATTCCAATTTGTAATTTCATTAAGTTCCAGAGCATAACCACTCTTAGTACTGTGTTGCTAAATATGGTGGGCTGTATGCTCAACTGGCACAAGTCAGCATAGCTTTAGTGACTCTGTTACAGTACTCCACACCAGCTAAGATCATGGGAGTATGATCTCCCTCTGTGTTTGGTTTCAGCCACTGCTTGATACCCACAAATAATTCTTGCTATGACACACATTAAATGTGTCTAATAGTTGATTAAGATATTTTTGGTAGGAAAGACCAGATGGTCTAGTGGATGGTGTGTTATTATTATCCCTCTTGTCAGAATCGATTTGCAGAGCACTGGCCACATAAAAACACTTTAGAAATGATGGTGGGATCCTATGACACCATGTGTTTGTTCCACTGGCCTGCACGACTGTGCAATGACTGCCCAGGGAATTCACCTTTCAGAGGGATGTAACGAGCTACACCATGAACTCATTTAGCTTTCTGTGTTATCCCTACACAGTTTAAATATTTCTAAAACCTACAACATTATAGACTGGGGCCACCTCATAGTTTTCCCACAAGAGAGGAAAAACTGAGGGATGCTGGATGTGAGAGACTTCTGAAAAGAGAGGGGGGGGGGAAAGTTCAAAGCAAGGATTTGGATGAGCGACTCCTACGTTCGCAGTGAATGTCCTAATCAGAGGTTGCAGGGCATGCAGAGGGCTGGCCTTTCATCCTCTCGTCTGCTGGAACCTTTGTGCTGTGTTTCAATAGAGGAATTGAGCCAGGGAGAGGCTGAATGACTCCGTGCCCTGGCAGTTCAATGCCGTCTGCGAGCCAGTCCCAGCGCCCGCGATTAACTATTTATACAACATAAAACAGCACCCGCAGCGGAAAGCTGGAGGGTTGTGGAGGAGGGACCCAGTGTCTCACCACCGGGCAACCCACAGAGCATCATAATTAATTCACTGACCTGGGATATGCAAGTTCAAATTGTCAGCAGCAGAAAGGGAAATTGAATTGGACTTTTCACAGCGTAGGTAAATATGCCAGCCCTTGGCCACGAGGTGATGGAAGGCCATTCCTGTTGCCTGCAGTTATGCTTGGTGAAGTTAACCTTATCCTGGCAGCGTTCGACAAACTTGAACAAAATCAATGGATTAGGGCAAAAAATGTTGACTCTGGAAGGGTAAAAAAGCATTCCCTCGTTACAAATTTCTTGAGCCCTGACCCAAAGCTTTTACTCTACTCAGGATTTCTACACAATGTTTCTGTCTGTGCTATAGCTGGTATTTCTTAGCATTAGCAAAGTAATTTTTTTCAGCTGATTACACTCCTGGACCTAATTGCTGCTAAAAAGCCTACAGAATTTAACTTTCCTGATATTGCCCACAGAACTCTCATGAAGGTTATTCTTATAGAATAGCCAAACAGAACATAGTAGACAGTTCCTGAAGCTGCTGGCTTTCATGTAGAGATATTTTCTTGGAAGTGAGCTGAGTGGTCATAGAAACTTTACTAATCTATGGAAATGGACATTTTCACCTAATAAACCAACGTCTCATGGCTGATGGGTTCAAATGACACAAGAAAACTTCTCTCCTTGTCTCTGTTTATATCTTCAGGCTTGGGCATATTCACTAACAGTATTACCTCCTGATGTGTGAAATATCTTCTTTGCTTCTCAAGGTGCAGAACTTTTCTTTACAGAAAACAGCCAACGAAACATTTCAAATAAACTACGGTTTTGTATATTTACTGTGTTTTAGGCAGTGATTTCTTTTCAGTCAGGGATCTCAAAACATCTCCTAGAGCCCTGCTTCAGGAGCTGGTTGCCAGTGTGGACCCAAACAGTTAAAAAAGCTTCCCTTCGGAAACCCCACAGGTTGGAAGGTTTGTGTGTTGGACTTAAAAAGCTTCCGCAGAGGTTAAGATTTCCTGCTGGCCATAGTCTGTAATGATGAAGAGTTTACAATTAAAGCTGATGAGCTGGAAAATAAGGAGCGAATTCTACTTTGTCTGAAGGAAGTCTGAAATTATAATAATATTTAGCACCCACTGTCTCATTCCTCTGTCAACCGATCTGGGATTAATCTTAAATTCTGCAAAGATATTAACTTAAAAATTTTTTTTATTATTATTATTTTTTATTTTTTTTAAAGCTGACTGTGTGTGTGTCTATAACCAGACTGGTTAAAAGAGCAATTGTGTAATTGAACTGGAGGCAGTCAGTTTTGGAAATAAACCGAAATTCTAAGGTGGAAGAATTTGCTGCAATTACAAACATATATTGATATTTCAAAATACAAGTGAAATTTCCAACTTCCACCAACATTTGCTAGACTAATAGCAACACAGAAATACCATCTGTGAGAGAATTGAAGAAAAATTAGAACAGAACTGGGTCAGGTAGAACCTGGTTCTGCAAAATCATTGATGGTGTAGCGGGCTGAGTTGCTGAACTGTAGAATTCCTTTCTTGCCAGGCCCTCTAGTAATTTTCTCTCTGAGCAATTCCACTCTGCCTGTACCACTGGTAGCTTCTGGTTTGACATTTAAGAGGGAGGAATTCAGATATATGCCCAGCATGCTACTGTGTCTCTGGGAAGCCACAATGAGCAGTCTGCAACTCACCGATGCTGAGAGTGTGCATGTCACTAGTTCTCCAGGTTTGACGAGTGAGCTCCCAAGAAGATACAACTTTTACCAGGTTCTTTGGCTCTTTGGCTTTTAGAACATTTTTTTTTGGCCAGGTGTTTGTAGAGCCCCTCTTAGGTGGTGTCTTCAATTAATCCACTCTTCAGCCCTTAAATGAAAGGCACCCCTTGTGGAGAGGCTCTGACTGAACAGAAAGACGTTTCAAGCACCCCAGGGGTGAAACACCTCCAGTCTAGAAGCCAGCATGTTGTGTTAAGTTGTAGAGATAAGTTGTGCTGAAGGGGATGGCACAGCTCTGGATCTGTGCCATACCTGCCTGTGCATGAAGTCACCTCACTTTTTTTCCATCTGACCAGGTGAATGCTCTAACAAAGTGTGGAATTTGTTTAGTCTGCTGAAGTAAAAGGGGAAAGGGGAAAAGCATTAGGGGAAAAAGAGTAAAGCCTCTATGCTAAAAATGACATTTATGCAAGAAACAATAGCCATAAAGAGCTACAGGTAACTTGGAAACTACAGTTGCTGTGTGCCTACAGATCTGAACCACTGAATTTAGCCCCGATCACTACAGGTGTCTCATATAGTTCACTGTATAAACTTTACTTCATAAAAGGAAAGTATCTAAAAAGTGTTCATGTTTTGCCGTGCAATTGCAAGAAATTCTTTATTTTATTACGCTCTAACTGCTTACACTCTTTCTCCATCTCTCTCGAGTGCATCTTTGGGAGACATCTCACCAATAATGCTTCATTTTCCCCACTAGAAAAAACTGTCCCTTTTGCAAACTATTAGATCATACTCATCATTCCACAACTTCAGCCTGCGATCAGCTATTGCTTCTGGGCCATCTCTGCCTCAATCTTTCCAAAGGATGAGCTCTCACATTATCAAAATATCAAAATCTTGAGGTACTTGCCCTCAGGATTCACGATATTGCACCTTGCTGTTGAATGATACAGAATTATGGCATCATAGAATGTTTCAATTGGAATGGACCTTAAAGATCATGCCGTTCCAATCCCCCCTGCCATGGCCAGGGACACCTTCCACTAGACCAGGTTGCTCCAAGCCCTGTCCAACCTGGTCTTGAGCATTCCAGGGATGGGGCAGACACAACTTCTATGTGATATATGATATGATGATATGATATGATAGACGATACACGATAGACAATACATGATACACGATGCATGATACATGACATGATATTCCTCTCAATCAAGTTTCCAAGTTCATGCCATACCTGTATGTCCATGACACTTTCTGATGTTCCTCTGTACTATCAGTGAAAGATGCCAACATGAGCAGAAAAACAGAATGTATTCCTATAGCACTGTCACTCTTCAGAATAATTCAGCTTTCATTGCTACCCCTTGCTGTCAGTTCTTTAATCTTTCCCTTTCCCACCCAATAATTCACCACATTCAGGGGTAACTAAGTTGTGTCTCAGGTAGCACTTTATCAAATGTTGTAAAAGTACCTTAACAAAAGGGGCTTCTCACACCTCTTTTGCCTAGAAAATCAGTTACATTTGTCTAGAAAGCCAGGCAGCTATTGGAACAGTCTGGCACAATCTGTTTTGTGAACACATCTTTACCAGGTTTTGGAAATTGGACTTTTGACACTAAGGGGAACATAATTTATTTAAGGCATTGATGGATGCAATGCCAAAAGTGGTTGCTTTTTACAGAACATCAAGAAGGAGGTTTTCGTATGGGGCTTTGAGCAACTTGATCTAGTGGAAGATGTCCCTGCCCATGACAGGGGATTGGAGTGAGATGAACTTTAAGGCCCCTTCCAATCCAAACTGTGATTCTAAGGATGCTGTATTTCTGATATAGATGACAAAGTCATTGCAATTCCAGTAACTATTGCTGTTGTTGTGTTTATTTCTGGTTTTACAGAACGTGTAAATACTTTTTCTGATCACAAAAGCTGTCTGAATGTTTGTGTTAACAAATAAGAAACTGAGTCCTTTTTCTCCTCTGGTTTCCCCTAGTTATGTCCGTTCAGACATTTAATTAGTGTAGCATATTGGATCTGTTCTCAGTTGCTTTCTGCAGTGGCTGGCCATTTACATTTGTACACAGTGGGTGTTAAACAGCACAGCTCTGATGTGCTGTATTTTAACTGTGACCTTTCACAAGTGTGAATGATTATACAAGACACCAGAGACTGGTCCATTGACCCTTCTTTGGACAGCAGGCAGGACAGAAGCTGCTGTGTGTTTGAGTGGCCTCCTAAAGGAAAATGTCAGGACAGCATGAAACAGGATGTTTTTGTGTGTCAGAATTTCAGCTCTGTTCTGCTTTTAAGGTCTGTTTTGGTAGTACACAGGTTAGCACAGCATAAACAGTTGAACAAGATCACTTTCAACTGAAATGTTCTGTTTTATTCATTCCATTCCATTCATTCCATTCCATTCCGTAAGCAGCTACTGAACAACACACCAAGTGGCTTTGCTCTCATCTTGCATCACAAGAGGAATGGGCTAAGCAAAAGCATCACAGAATCATAGAATGTTTGGGTTGGAAGAGACCTTAAAGCTCTACTTCCCTGTCATCATCAGGGACACCTTCCATTAGACCAGCTCTCACAGAGCCCCATCCAATCTGGCCTTCAACACTTCCAGGGACGGGGCAGCTACAACTTCTCTGGGGAACCTGTGCCAGGGCCTCATCACCCTCATAGCTAAGAATTTTTTTCCTAATATCTAACCTAAACCTACTATCTTTTAGTTTGAAGCCATTCCCCCTGGTCCTGTCACTCCTGGTCCTTACAAATAGTCTTTCTCCATCTTTCCTTTAAGTTTTCTTCAGGTACTGGAAGGCCATTATTAGGTCACCCTGGAGCTTCTCTTCTCTAGGATGAACAATCCTGATTTTTTCAGCCTTTTCTCACAGGAGAGGTGCTGTATCACTCTAATCACCTTGGCAGTTTCCTCTGGACTTGCTCCAACCAGCTGTTGTTCTCCCTCTTCTGGGGATCCCACATGACATAGTAACTTAGTAGATACTACCTGGATCCGCTGGGAATCCAGGAGGTTAATTATGAACCTCACACTGTGGACTCTGTGCTTGTCTCCACTGACTATCTTGCATCCCCCTGGGACTTTGGAAGCTTAGAAAAGAGAGGTATCAATATCAGCAACAATAAATGTGATTAACCATAGGGAAACCACTTTGTATGGGATGAGAAATGCTGCTTAAACAATTCCAGGAGGATAATCCTGTATAATATTATTTTTCCCATTTATGTTAAGCTATTCCTAGCTTTTCCAATGCCTAACATAGACTAGGGCATTGTAGTTGAGGATACAGATTTTGTAGTTGAGAATACAGGTTTTGCAAATACAGATTTGTTCTGGTCTGTAAAGGAATTAATTAATCTTCTGCTGGATGTGTCCTGATCTCATACTGCCTTTCCCATCTTATTGTTCTCATACACAATGCCAGCTGTTTGTGTCATCTACCATAAGAAAAGTGTAACTGTTCATTACAACAGGTGAGCATAGAGATAGCTCAGAGCTGGTCAAGTAGGGATAAGCCTGAATAAGAGTCTCCTGATCACTGACACGTGCCTACAAAACTAGTAAGTGTATAATTGCTCATGCTTCAAAACATGGAGGTTCTCCACTGGAGGGAATGCTTTCTTTCCAGACTATAAGCTCTGCCAGATGGAGATGTTTTCCTCCTAACAGCTCCCTAAAAGGTTTCTTGACAAACTGATCTGAAGCTTCAGTCTGGGGAGAAAGACAGAAACATGTTGCTCCGTTTGGAACTATCATGAAAATGTGATAGCCTGCTCAGCCTAACTAAGCTGATGGAAAAGATTCTTAGTAGATAAGGAGGTAATGGAGGGGCAAACCAGGAATGCTGTTGAATATCATCTGTTTACACCTGTAATTCAAACTAACTAGTAAAATGCACCACGATTCACAAGATGTTTCTCTTCTGTTTCTAAAGCAGCTGGTCCATTTCAATAACTACTTCAAATCCATTTGAGAAGGAGGAAGGTGTCAACTCTTCTGTGCTGCGCTTAATTTTTTTTTATTTTTGCCCCTTGCTTGTTACCATTTTTGATTGTCTGTTTTTATCCTGCCTCCAGACTCAAACCCAGTGACGCAATAAGCTTGTTTTGCCAGTTCAGGCTTTCCAGAATTACCCCTGGTATTTTAGGGTTTTTTTATTCTATTGCTTATGAATCTCATCTGGAAATGGATCGTTCATCTCTGTTTTCCTTCAGTCTCTCTCATTTTGTCATTCATGGCACTGCTGACTCTTGTTGTCCAAAAAGTTTGCCATACTCTTTAATCCTAAAGCAATTTATAATCAGTGAAGGCTGGAATCTGCATCCAGGTTTTGCTCCTTGTTCCTGTAGGTAACAAAGCATTACTGACCTCATAGAATTCTCCCTTAATTTTCATTCTGATGTGAAATACTAATTAATTAGTGAAACATTTCCAAATTAATTTAGAAACACCAACTCTTGCTTGATTTCATTTTATCTGAATGAATCATTTGCTTAAGAAACCAGCCAAGGTAGTCTTGGAACTGAATATGGAATATGGCTTAATTAGGGTGCTGAGGGACTTTTTCATCAGCTTCCTTAGCTTATTTTTAGTTTTGCCCCAAGCACTAGGTTTTCAGTCCAGAACATAGATATCTTTCTGGGTTAAACCCTTGGTTTCTTTTTATGACAGCAACAACTACATTTACCCTTACTATTCGAGCTCTGAATCTTGCTTCACTCACACCTTTTAACCTAGTTTTGGTTTAGTTGTTTGGGGTTTTTTTATCATTTTTTAATGGTTCTTCCTTTGAGGAGGCATGTTCTGTGCGAGTCAGGCAGAGATTATTTTACCAAATAGTTACAGTCAGCTATCACCACTGTTAAGAAAACTCTTGTTTCATTTGTATTCCACCATGGAAGACAAAATATTTGAAGTCATAAAATTGTATATGGTATTAGCTTTTGATTAGGTGAATGAATAACTCGATTGAAACATTGGTAAAAGATTTGAAGACCTTGGCATGCCTCCAAGCTGAGGATGACTGAGTTTCATGGCCATGTTATGATTACAGTAACAGATAACGAGATACTTATAACAAGGGTAGTCTGGAATGTGATTTTTTTTGGGGGGGGGAGGTGGGGGGAGAGGAGCAGGATGAATTTTTTGTGAAAGCAAGAATTTTTCAGGAATTCTCTAACCACAAATTGCCTTCCCCCTCACTACACATCACTATGTGTGATCATAAAGGACAATTTTAGAGAAAGGCAAGTTGAAAGAATGGAAAAGAACAGAAAATACCTTCCATGTTTATCAGTTTATTGTGCTTTCTGCTGACTTTGGAACTCTTTTCGAACTGCTGTCTTTCTGTTTCTTCTGTAGCTCTGCTGTAAGGACAGATTAAGCTATGCTTCATGAGCTCCAGAGGCCCCTTCCAACCCTAACGATTCCGTGACTGTGATTCTTTCAAGCACTCACTGCAAATCACACATTCACCATTTGGGCTGGTCTAGATCCCTCTTTACCCTCTTGCTGCTTTGAAGCTCGCCCTATTTATACCCAAGGAGGTTGTTGCAGAAGCCAGGTAAGGGATAGAAGGGCACTTCAGGGTTGCATTTGGCTCTGGCTCATCTGCAGTTCCAGGGGAACTAGTAGCCACAAGACGTTTGTGGAGGTTGAAAAAAAT
The DNA here is from genome assembly GCA_035041135.1 of Platyrinchus mystaceus. Classification (NCBI taxonomy): domain Eukaryota; kingdom Metazoa; phylum Chordata; class Aves; order Passeriformes; family Tyrannidae; genus Platyrinchus; species Platyrinchus mystaceus. Next base: position 68,775,124 of record JAWWLV010000100.1, read on the forward strand.
TTGACAAAATTCAAGCAGAAGGTATCCCTGCTTCTTGTTATTGTCTGAATATGACTACTAGTAGAAAAAAATTGCAGTACCCTTGCTCTGCTATTACATAGTCTCTTACTGTCTCCTTTTAGCAAAGGGAATGTGGATTTTATACCTGTTCCCCTTTGGCAGGGACTCAGCACAGAGCAGAGCAGCAGTGGGGTTGTCCTGCCAGCAGCTCTGCAGCCCTGAAGCAGCACTAAGTAGCCCTGAGGACAGTGACTCTTTGCGACTGAGACAAAATGTTCTACCTCTCTCTTTGCTGTCTTCAGGTTCTCACACAAAATTGTGACTGAGAGTTTAATAAGTTGTTATTCACTAGTATTTGGGGTGCCAGACATTTCCTATGCATTCAGAATAGTAAGTTCAAATGGTAAGAGAGAGCTGTTTCATGGATGACATTTTAATGGAAGCCACAACCATTACAAGTATCTTATCCTGACAGCATCTTTAGCTTCATAAGGTTACTCAGACATACCAATTTTACTGATGCTCAGCCTCATTCTGAGTCAACTGTGTGTGAAGAAACTTCTGTTAACTGCAGCAGAGTACTGAAGTTGGCTCAGGCTGGCCAGGGATGCTCCTGTCTGTGTGTGTGCATGGCATATCAGAGAGGCAACATCCCTGAGTAACTTCCAGGTGGTAAATTCCCTCCATAAGAAGTCAAAGGATTAGAAGGATTTTGTCTTTCATCTAAAAACACAGGACTTAGAGATGGACATGTGAGGTGCATCTTCTGTCTTTCCTGTAGGGAACACAATCAGAGAATAGTTGAAGCTGAAAGGGATCTTTGGTGATCATCTAGTCCAACTCCCTGCTCATCCAGGGTCATCCAGAGCAGGATGCTCAGGGCTGTGTCCAGCCAGGTTTTGAGCATCTCCAAAAGGCTCAGTTTTGGAGTGTCCGGGGTTGTTTCTCCCTAAGACTGGAGTTGCCACTTCCCTTTTTTAAGCTTCATTGGATTTTTGCAGACCCGTTTCTCCCAGTTGTCCATGCCCTCTCAGGAGTACCACACTCATCCAATGTCTCAGCCTCCCGGTCTGGTACCCTCTCCAGACTTTCTGAGTCCCGTTGCTCAGTGCATCAATGAAGATATTAATAGTGTTGGCCCTAGTACAGCAACCTCAGCAAGGCTCCTGCTGAGATTTCCATAACATTTTGCCCAGTTTAAGCATCATTTCACCCCAGCAAAGGCAAAGCCCAAAGGGTGAAGGTACACATGCACTTATGAAGCGGTGGTAGCTCCTGTCCCCAAAAACAGGTTCTGAGAGAGACAAGGACACAGGAATGAGTGTAGACAGTGTCTTCTAAGGCAAGACACAGCACCTCTTCACTTTCAGTTGAGAGCAAGACCAACAGTGAGAAATCCTGTTCCCTTCCAGTTTTGTAAAATATATAGTCACACTATACCACTAAGAAACCCATCCCTCCAAAAAGACAGGTGAAAAAAAAATTTAAACTTTTCATGCTAAGCTGGACACATTAGGAAAAAACAAAGAAACAAACAAACAACAAAAAAACCCCAAAATAAAACAATGTATTTTTTCTTCAAAAAGCATTTTATTTCTATTGGTTTTTAATTAAAGGACATTATTTTAATTTTAGAACGTTCATTATTGGACTTCTTCACATGTCAAAAAAAAAAAAAAAATTAAACCAGACTTTTTGCAGGAGGCAACAATTGCAACGAGGAAAAATGTAATTGTTGAGGTTTTGGTGAGGCCATTTGTCACGCTGTCTGTGGAGCCACAGTGCCGGCAGGACCGGCCACACGGCCACGCCACAGTGCCCTCTGCAGAGCCCTCCTCCCCTCCAGCAGATCGACACTCCCGACCAAGTCTGTGTCATCTGTAAATCTGCTGAGGGTGCACGTAATCCCCTCATCCAGATCACCAATAAAGATATTAAACGGGGCTGGCCCCGATACTGAGCCCTGGGGGACACCATGAGTGTCGTCCCTGCAGCTGACAGAGGGGTGTGGGCTCCGCGCCCCAGAGCACGGCAGGACCCCTCACTTCTCCTTCGCAGCACTCAGGCACACATAAATAATCATATTTCATTTTTGCCTCATCTTCATTCCCCCCAGAAAGTAAATATCCCTTGCCTTATTCTCCCATGACTCATTCACAAACCTTCCCACTTCTAAACTATTTTATTTTGTCTTGTCTCATACTTGTTTATCTTGGGTGCAATCCTAACCTCACTGAAGTTAGTGGCAAAACTCCCATTGACTGAAATAGAGCCAAGATTTCTTCTTTTGTCTTGATTAGATTGTGGGTGTGTTTGCATTGAATATACTTAATCTTGTCCTGGTTGGATTGTAGCTTTTGGATAAGAGCCACGCTGCACCTCTGTGCTTTAAACAGTGTATAAGCATTTGCTGTTCTCTGAGTCTTAGAGGATAATAATTAGTATGAAAGATTTACTGCAGCATCTCAGGAAGGTGTGGATGGAGGCAAATAAAGGAAATCAAACATAGGTTTCCATGTTTCAGACCTAACACTTATTTAAAACTAAGGCAGAGACCACAGAGAAGAAAACATTGCTCCTGTGATTTGAGGCTCAGAGCACAGGGTTACAGTGCACTGCAACAGCTATAGCAGGGAAATGCTGATGCCACAGAAAGAAAAAAAGGACGGGGTGACTGCAGTGCAATAATAACTCAGACAGGCTTAGTGAGAGGGAAAAGCAGCTTCCGTGCCAACAAGCCAGAGCTTCTGCTGTTCCAACAGCAGAGGAGAAAATGCTGGTTGGCAGCCGCAGACAAAATAAAACAAAACAGCCCACTAAAAAGGCACAGGGCAGGAGGTCTGTGCTCAGCTCTGCCTCCCTGCAGCACATCTGCCTGGAGCTGTGCAGCTGGCAGAGGCAGCCCTGGCAGGCACTGCAGTGCTGGTCAGTCCTGTGCCACACGGAGCCCAGACCCTCATCAGCCCTCCTGGCATCCTCTACCCTTGAAACCTTCTCTCCATTCTTCGTTTGTCTGGGGTCAGGAGTGTCTTTGCAAAGCTTTCCTTCCCTGCAGGGAGTGACTTCCCAAAAGATAAGCACTTCTTCCATTGCCAAGGCCATCCTCAAGGGAAACGGTAGAAATTTGTTTTCTGGAGCATTCAGAAGAGCAATCGGAGGGGAACCGTGGGATGGGTGGAATAGCTAAAAACATCTATTCTGTTTCTACGTGCAAAGATCTGTAAAGTTCATAAACCAACAAGCTACACAGGGTTCTGCTGCCAACAGCTGATAAATCAGATCTTCTGGAGTAAGCAGCATCTTGGCTGTGAGCGTGGTGAGGCCCTGGCACAGGTTGCCCAGAAAAGCTGTGGATGCCTCATCCCTGGAAGTGTTCAAGGCCAGGCTGGACAAGGCTGGGGGCAACCTGGACTAGTGAAAGGTACATTGCAGGGGTGGTTGGAGCTAAATGAGCTTTAAGTCCCCTTCCAACAGGAACAATTCTGTTATTCTATGAGTGACTTGATAATGCAGTTTGGAAGGCTGCACTACAGTCAGGAATTTTGCACTAACCTTAACTTCTATTTACCTGGTAGTAAAAAAGAAAACAAAAGCAAACAAACAAACAAAAAAGAAAAACACTAAAAAAAAAAAAAAAATTAAAAATTTCAGGTAGTCTATTGCAAAACTAAGCACGAATAGAATTTTCTTTTTTTGCTGTTGTTGTTGTGCAGGGTTTAAAAATTAGCAAGGAAGTATATCCTTTTTGAAGAGGAATTACTAAATGTTGAAGACAGAGGGGGAAGATAAGCAAAAAATAAAATATGATCCTTTGATTGGGATACCCAGGGTTGCAATACATTGGAGTACACTTCAACAGAGTAACCTGATATATATTTACTAAATTGTTTGGCACACTCAGCATGTCCCCAGGGAACTGTTGGAGGGAACTAGCACTACATTTTTCACTCTTTCCCTGTGCATTAGCAGACATAAGGTCACACTAGTATAGCAAAGATGGGTGCAGCCTCAGGCTCATTAGCTCTCAGCAAGCTAGCCAGATGAGGCAGCGTGGTGTTTTCCTTTCATCATTCAAGCTTGAAAGGAAACTGTCGGCAGCCACTTGCTCTTAAAACAATGAAAATTTAGGTGACAGCAATCTCATTAGCTGAAAGGTAGCATTCGGCAGAGATAAAGATTTCTAGGTAAAGATTTCCCTCTTCTGCAATACACATGCATGAACTTATAAGCAAACCATGTCCTTTGAATGCAAAAAAATCCATGTATGAGGGGAGCAAATAGGGCTTGTTAAATTGCAGCAGCCACTGTGCATCAGTGAATTATATTTCTTGCAGGAAAATCAATGTCTGGATGACTGCCTTCCTTTCAGAATAATGCACACATGGTAGATGTATATACATATTTACAGAGCAGCAGTTTAATCTGTAACCTTTGCCACAGGATTGACACTTTCCCTGCAGATGTTTTCTTTGTCTTGCACAGCCCAGAAATCAGAAAATGCAAAGGGCTATAAATACTGCTATTCTCAGAGTTTTCCAGGCCTCAGACATGATACATGCCCTGCTTGGCGATTAAATACCTTTTGCATTCCAATTACTGTATGCGAAAGTCTATTGACGATGTTTTATTGGTAATATTTCATCGCTGTAAGCTTTTAAGCTGAGTGGAGCTGTATGCTTATGTGGATTTCCTTAAGCCCAGAGCTGGGGGCTGAAGACATATTTGCACTCATGTTTTTTTGGGGTTTTTTTTTTCTCTGCTTCAGCTCAAAACTGACCCAACAGAGGGATGCTTTCCTGGTTGTGTTCTATAGGAAGTGGGAACCTGCCAGTCTTAATGATCATTTCTGAATTCCCTGCTGGAGACATGAGGATGGTTTGTGTTTTTCTTAGTGACGGTAGTGTTCCAAGGGGCCAGCAAACACTGGAAGAAAAGCACGTGCTCCCAGTCCAGCTGTCAGATATGAAGAGGCTGATTACCACAGGCATAAAAAGCTACTAGATGTCAAGCTTCCAGTAAAAATTTGTGGCATGCCACTCCCTAGGAGTGTTTTGAAAATCCTGATGTAAAGGGTTAGATTTGCCCTTCAAGTTTACATTTCAGCTTCTAATATATTTTCTTAGACTGCCTCCCACTCACAGCATTAACTTCTCTTTAATGACTCCCTGCCTCAACTCTTGCCTTCCCACCTTTTATGATCTTCCCGATTCCTATCTCTCCCCAGCTCCATAGGGCACATTCTCTCTCCAGGAAGCAGGAATCCAATCATCCCTATTATTGCTCTTGCAGAAGTGCTGAATAGCCCAAACTGCCTGTCAGTGCAACCAGGAGAGGGTCTCCCAAAATTCCCCCATGGTCCAGCTGCCGGTAACTTTCTGCATGTGATCTGGCATGGAGCTGCCCTGTGATGGTCTCCAAAACCCTCACAGCTGACCTTGCTTTATCTTCTGGTCACCTCTCAACCCTTCAAGGCATGAAGGTCTTGATTTTGCCCTCTGGGCCATCTTCTTTTCCCCAGTCCACAACGAATTCTCTCCCTATTGCTTTCTCGTATTCTTACGTTCATCTTATAAAATGCTGAGTTTCAAACCAGCTGGAGTCACTCTCTCAACCTTCTTCTTTGCATTGGGACTTTTTGCAGTCAGGACAAAAAGCTCCTTTTTTTTGCCTAAAGTGACTTTTTCCTATTTTCTTTTTTGTTTCTTTTTCCTTAGCTTGTTTATGAACTGTATCAGAAATAATATACCAGTGTATAAAATAGCCTTCATGGACCTTTTGTATAAACAACAACCAGCTTGGATGAAGTTTGCAACAAGGGAAAGTAGGTCAAAACAATGTGACTAAATCATTCCAAAACAATCATTGGAAAGAATCAAATTCACACCCACAGGGTTTATGTGAACAGATTCAAACTTGCCAGGGCTTTGGCATCTATTGCTGTCTCTGGCACTTAAGGGCAGGATTCACTAAAGCTTTATGAGTCAAGGAAATAAAACAAAAAGTCCAAAGCTTAGAAAATAGTTTTCATCTGCTCTTTTAAAAAAGATTATTTGAACTTCAGAGCAACTTATATTTGTTTGTTACCAGGTTGAACTCAATAACCACATCAGCTTTTCAGTGTGGATAGGCTTTAACTCCTATGGAAAGGCTCCAGAAAAGCAGAAGTGAAACGGGAAAATGTCTTGGTTGTTGGTACTTTCCATTATTTTGCAAACTAAGCAGAATCTCAGTAGATATCTGTTGAAACCCATTGGGAGAGACTTTTCCCCAGTTTATAAGTTTCTCCAGGGAAGGGCAAAGCCCAGAATTGTCAGGCCATGGTGGCCCAGGGGATCCAGCAACACAAGAACTGATGGCTGTTCCTCTACAGGGCAAACTTTTGTCTTCATTTTCTTTTAATTAAGCCTCAAGAGCAAAGGATGTAATGTTCCTAAACTCACATGTGTGGCTGTGGATCAGCTAGTTACTGATTTCGCAGAGGCTGGTGTGGAAGTGCAAAGTTGTCCGTCTTTTCATTTTCTAGACACGAGTCTCATGCTAAAAAAAATCAAAATAATTTTTTTTTTTAAAAAAAAAAAAAAAAAAAAAAAAACAAAACAAAAAAGGAAAAGAGGAGAAAACCAGTCCAGAAGCAAACTTTTCCAGAATGAAAAAAGAAGTCCTTATTCTCAATTCCTTCCTCCAAATTTGAGACATTTGTATGATGATTTGGAACCAAACTTTGTGGTTGGCACCATTTTCTGCAATGAGAAAAAAACCAAAATCCTGGAGGAAAATACTCCTACACATAGGAAAGTCTCAATCTGGAAATGTGTGAGTTATCCTAAATTTACACAGCACCTTTTCTCAGAAGATCTCTGTTGTTTTCCTGACAGCCACTGCACAGCACCTCAGAGTGGCAGCAGCCAGCAGGCAGGGAAACTGAGGCAAATTATTTAAAAGCAGAATAAGGCAGGAAAAAAATTACTTTAGTAGCCTAAAATCTCCCTCACTAGAGAAGATTGAGAGGAAATAATTTGCTTCATTTCTTTATCAAGCCCATTGGGTTCACGGAGTTCATGACAACAACTGACATATTACAATCATCATTTTCACCTTTAAAAGAACTGATGAAGATGCCACTTCCCAAAAAACACTTCTCTAGACTTTTTACTTTTTCCAGATGAAATATTTTCCACCTGAAGTAACAAAAAGAAGGAAAACAAAATTAAAAAAAAAAAAAAAAAGTTGTATAGTTCGGGGTTTTGGGGGTTTTTCAAGGAAAGAGGGGGTAAAAAAGCTACAGACCTTCTGTGAATTCCACCCTGTATTTCATATTTCTCCAGTGAGGCTCACATTCTTTTATTCAGATTCCAAAAGTAGAGATAATTTGTTCCAAATGTTTTCAAAAGCAATCAGCAGCATCGACTTACATTCTTTCCAAGGTTGGGAGAGAACTGTGAAATCTTCTAAACACTAATAGAGGAGTGAGTGAGGGGGAGGGACGGTGGAGAAGGGGAGATGGAAGAAAGTGAGAGGGGAAAATGAGGAGAAAGAAGGAGTAGAGGAAAGAAAAAAAAAGAAAAATGCATAAAAGAATATGTTAATGTCTATTTGCTTATATTGTTACAGTTATGACTCCTTGAACAGATCTGGGGAGACTTAGCACTTGCCAGCTGTGTATTTCCATTGGCAAGGTAGCTCGCAGCTCTTAGCATGATATTATGTAGCAGAATATGATTGAGAAATAGGCCATAAAATCATATATTTATTGCAAGACTGTCAGTGGGATTTTTGCAGGGAAGCTCAATGTATAACTCCCCGTGTGTTGCATGTCTATTTTGTCTGCTAGAGATCTTTGCTGGACTAGTCATCAGTCATTGTGCAGGCTTAGAAGTCTGGACAGCTGTTAGTCGTGCAAATAAAGGCAGAAATGCTGCAATTTGTCTTCCATTTAAGCATATATACAAGCCACAGGGTTTTTGAATGTCTGCCTGTAGGATGCAGTGTGGTCTGGAGCTGCCTCAGAGTGCAGTGAGGGCTCGTGGTGTGCTGCCTGCTCTGCCACTGGCTCTCTGTGTGGCCTTTGACAACTCATTTAATCCTTGGCTTCCCAAGCCTATAAAGTAGAAATAATAATTCTTGCAGTGTTTTCTGCACGGGGACAAGTGTAGGGATTCATCCTGTGCAGCTGTGACCCTCACCAGGGACACATCACCATTGTGCCATTGACCCACACAGCTCAACACCTACCCAGCAAAATGCCAGGAGATGCTGCTCTGCTGGTGACCACCTGAGCCAAAACTTCTCTCCACCTCCCTCCAAGCTCAGATATTGTAGCAAATCCAACAGAGAGACAAGCTCACCATTCTAGTTTTTCTGATCTGGAGACATTTCTCCAAGACTCTCAAAGGTCAAACATCTGCTACTTCTTTCCCTGGCCTCTCCCTGCCCTCCCAGGGCAGGCATGGTGCCACACATGTAATCCATCCTCCTGGGATGCTCCCCACTAAGGCAGACCCACATCCCACACTGGCATGCCCCTGAGCACCCAGGGCCAGCAAACAGACAGTAAAGGACTGGTGGTTAGTGTTTAATGGGCACACATTAACTCTTAAGCTTTCAAAAGCTCTAATTAAGCCTGGCTTTCATTTGAAACGAACCCGAAGTGGGAGAGTAGGCCATTTGTTTTTACACAGCTGAGGAATGTGCATTTAACTATCTCAGGAAGGAAAAAAGAAATGAAAAACACTTGGAAAGCTGGTAAACTCAACCACCTGTACTCCTTCAGACGACTGGAAAGTTCCTCTTCCCACTGTGGGCCAGAGTTTTGAACTGCTACAAGACTTGGCTGGTGTAAAATTTGAATTTAATACAATGCCCTTTGCTAAAAGCAGCAGGGCTTGGAGGGTTTTAAGCAGCATTTTGTCCCTGTCGACCCAGCGCCGGCAAATTTATCCGCTCTGCATTGTGTACTCTGACGTATCTGGACCTCTGCATTCCTGCCCCTCAGAGGTCCAGATCCTAAATAAGACAAGACATCCAGACAAAGCAGTGCAAACTCAGCTCCCTCTGATTAACTGTTTGGACAGTTTTAATCATAAACAGCATAGCAAATTAATGCTAGTCATGCCAAATTGTTTTAATACCTAAATGCTTTCTGCTCTGTGCCCAAAACAGTGCTGGTTTGTCTTCTGTCAGTTGCACCAGCCTCTAAGACATTGGAGAAATGTGTTTTAAGAGATGATTAAGGGGCCTGGAAAAGACTAGATTCTGTCTTTAAATTGTGGGTGAACCTGGGGAACTGGTGCACGTGATTGAGACACAAGTTTGTGAGACTCTTTTAGCCCCCACACCAAAACTATTCACTTAGAAAAGTTTTAAGGTTTAAATATGAAATGAAGCCTGGCAATGATATGAAAATAAGGAGCATTACATTAAAAAAGGATTGAAAAACCAGAAGGAATTACTCAGTTTTCAGTAGCAACTGGAATTATGACGTTTGGTTAAAAAAAAAAAAGAGTGGGGGAGGAAAAGGGATTGAAAAAAAAAATATCTATGGTTTATTTGTTGAAAAAAAATCAGCTAAATTCAAGGAGAACAAATACTTTCAATAAAAAGAAGTAATTTAATCATGTTACAGAAGAAAATCTTGAGATTTGATGCTCCAAGTTGAAAAACATTCTTCATGGGAAGGAATTGGAAACTAGGAGGAGGAAACAAATGGATACTGAAATTAAACTCACTTCTTCCCTCTGGGATGCCTTCTTCCCTCTGAGATGTTGGCAAGAATTTGAAAAGTAATTAAGCACTAGATTTACAACCTGGGTAAAAATAAAATAAAATAAATCCTGAACTTAAATTAATCTATAAGTTTTTCCACCACTGTTGCAGATGGGAGCCTCTATACCTGTTTCAGAGGCCAAATACACAGGGGTGTTTTATCTGAACAGACTAATTTCACGCTCTTTCCACCTATCCAGCTGTAATGCATGTGAAGACATTAATATGCATTTCTGCATTTGGTCTGCTGATTGCATACCCTGCCCAGAGACACCACCACAGCACTGATGAGCGGTCACTGCCATCTGAGCCTGGGGTTTTCCAGCATCTTCCACTGCAAGACTCACCAGTGGGAAGACTGCTGGGTGTTCCAGGGTGTTCCAGAGATAAATCAGAGAGGCTTGGGCTCTGATACAGAACGCTATAAAGCATCTACTTCCCTGACTGTGACTGTTCTGTAGTCCAGAAAGCTCTCCCAGACTCTAGTTTCCACACATGGTCTCCATTGTGTTGCTCTTTGAGTATCTCATTTTCTGGGTCTTCAGACTGGGATGAGAGATTGCTCATACATTGAGTAGCAATATGCATTGAATACTCAGGTTCTGAATGGTTGGGGGGTTTTATTTTCTAGCCCCTCCATTTTTATACCAACTTTTGTTTCTGGAAGTTCTTTTCTACTGTTCTTTTCTGCAACCTTGCTATGCTTTCTCAAACTAGTCAAAAAAAGTAAAAAGAAACAAAAACAGAGAAGAAACATTCAACTTTCCCAAACAGGAGCCTTCTCTGGAGCAACTGGTTCCTCCCACTCCTGCCTGAGACAATGTTTACAATTAACTTCCCAACAACACCATCTGGAAGAGCATCAGCCTTACTATGTTTTCACACCCAGGCCTCAATGTGACCATGAAATCAAAACAAGGCAATTTTTCCAACCACCTGGCAAGTTTCCCCTGGATTACTGAATTAAAGAGCTAGTGAAAGAAACCATGGCCTGATCTAACCACAGCTATGCTGTCTTGCAGCCCATGGTGAGAATCAGAACTCCCTTTTGGGCAAGGGGGTTTTTTTTCCCCAAGATCTTTTCTTCAGAAACTTTTCTTCATGTGGCACCACCATGCCAGGTCCATTGGACTCTGGATCCAGCCCCTAAGCTTTGCTCTCTGTGGGTTTTATTGGATTTTGGAAACAAGGGGAGAAGGGTGAGGCAGAAACAGCCACTAGGGTTCAATGACAATCGACCCACAAAGAATTTTCTCTTCTCACCCAGTCACTGCAGCTGCATCATAGTTACAAGGCACTTTATGACAGGCCACTTGGGAAGTTGCAGCATGCTTCACTCTAACCTCACTTTAATTTTTTAATCAGGATGACCTTAAGCATCATCCTGCCATGCAGTGCTCCTCACTCTATTTAAGATTCCTGTTGCACATCCCTACATGTATTTCCACAAGGACATTATCCCAACTATAGCGTCCTGATCAACATCTATTCTGAAAATAGAGCAGATTGTAGCATTTCATTCTCTGTCTTCCAAAGAAAACCTGTTTCCCCTACCTATTTTAGCCAGAAAAGTGGTGAGATTCCAGGCCTGATGGAAGGCTAATTCATATTATGCTTATATCTTTCCCCAGGGACTTTTTCAATCTCCTTTTTTTCATACTGTGACATGATGGAATAGCTCTCAATGTGTGCTGCTGTGCCAATCTCCAGCTTGGGCAGAGTCATCTGTATTTGCACTAGCTCCAAGATTACAGCTCTGGAATTGAATTCAGAATGATTTTAGGACATATTGTTGTATTATTATTACTGTTATTATTAATACTGTTATTATTATTATTACTATTATTATTCCTAAACACATATACTTTAGTTATGTAGCTTCTTTAAAATACTTTTCTTAAGACTGGATTTGTTCTTAGGATGTTTGTGACACAGTGACTATGAAAATTGTCATCAAACTGAGTACTTGCTCCTGTGGACAGGCATCAGAAAGAATTCCAGGATCCAAATTTCCCCCTGTCTTTTCCTGCCCTCCTGTCAGCTCTCTCCATCTGTGACGAGTTTGGGCTCTGTCTTCTCTAGAATCATGTGAAAATCAACTCTTAACAGTTTATCTGGTTATCTCTGTGTCCTCCATAGACTTTTGTATTTATTATCAAAATTCCAGGACTGGCTTTGCACTGCCCACATTTGAACACAGAGCCTTCTTCTCCCAGACCATATCTTCAGCTGGTGATCTGAAAATTCCCACAAGCAGCTCACTGGCCGATGGCGAGGCTCTGTCCTGTGCAGCCTTGGGTTGATTTAAATCTCTTTTGCTTGTGTCAGTATTTAATTAATTTGTTCCTGCAATCTTTAGTTTTCCAGTTGGCTGTTTCCCTCATTTATAGGCCAAAGTTCTTCCTGTCAGTCCCACAGTTTTCATGAGGCAGGTTGAATTCCCTTAACCAACACCCCCAAGCCATCTCTCCACATACTGCAATGCAAGATGAGGACCCATTCCCATTCCAAGTAGCATTCAGCTTTCATTCAGCTGGGAACTCTCCAGGATCTTTGGTAAGTTCAGGAGCCTCTGCCGCAACACTGGGCCTTTTTTTTTTTGCTGATCTTAAATTGCCACCTCCAGTGGAGCTCTGCCCTTTTTCAACCCTCAGCTGCTCTGGGGATGCGGAGTTTGGGCACGCCAAGAGGACTAGTCTCCACAGGCTCTTTGCAGGTTCAGCTGGGGTCTCCTTGGGTGTGCTCTGGTGAGATGAGGTGAGTCCTTGCCATCACATGCCAAAGGGCTTCTACCAGATTTGAGTAATGCAGCTTCGTTCCTGGGGATACGGTGCTGAGGTACCACTGAGGATGAACAAGCTAATCAAGTTGACTGCCTGAAAACATCCATGTCCCTTCCCCCTCTCCCTCACACACATTTTATCTAGTCTCCAAGTTTTTCACTTGTACAGAATTAAGCAGAAGCAAGAACTCCCAGGGAGTTTTTCCCTCAAAAATAATTGGCTTCTGTGTTACTCAGGGTAGCATAATCCAGCTTTTCTGTTCCAGGACTCTGTTGGTTACAGACAATGTGGAAGATATATGTGCCCAGTCTTACCAAATCTTCCAACTGGCCCAGTTCCCCACCCACTGACTCATCCAGACATGCTGGTCTGCACGACTTTCATTTCTTTCGGAAGCTGATGTTCCCAGCTCCCTGAATTCCTGCCACAGCACAACTTGGGTAGGAACAAATCAGGCCACCACTTTCTCTATGTCCTCTGATAGGCCTGGGGACAGCCTGCACCATCCTGATCCATCTTACCAGGCTGGTAAGGGACCTTTACCAGAGAGGTCTTGGGTCTGCTCAGACTTTTTGTAGCTTTTGTCTCAGGATATATTTTATTCTTTCTGAATACAGCCCAACACTTAGCTCCTGCAGGGATGTTTCTAGATATTCTTTTAAAACCCTCTTGCTTCATCTTTATCTTCTGCCCTTGTTTTGGTTTTTGTTTTGGATTATCTGATCTGTAGGATCATTTCCATCATTTGTTCCAGTTTGGATCAAGAGGAATTACCAGTCTGCCATTTCTCTCCCTGGGAACCAGATCCTGCTGCTGATATTAACATGACTCCTTATGTCATGAGCAATTAATCAGTATTTGGGGCCTCCAGGGTTTTTCTGTCAGGAGGCAGCATTGCTGCTATAGCCAAGCAATGCATGAGTGCCATTCTTTTTAGTCATAAAGAATATGTAAAAGTATGACTCATTTTCCTAAGCAGAGCGGGAGGCACCCAGGATGGTTTCCATGTTTCCAGGCATCCTTCTAGTGGGAACTTCATTTTCTAGGCAATGTAACAAAGGCTTTTCTCATATGATCCTCTTTTTTTCTCCAGTCTAAATAACTGCTGCTGTCTAGACCCCCAAACTTGCTATTTTTTTTAACTGCATTTAGAAACTGATGCGAAAATCAAAACCTTTGGTCCGAATATCCTGGTTTTCTTACACTTTTTTGTACTGTCTCTCTCATGGACATTTTGTTACTTCTGTATGCTGTTAGCCTACAAAACTGCAATTTATCAAAGATTTTATTTAAATCCTTGTACTTTCACTGTTTTTTATTGACTGACATCCCTGAAAAACATCCCCAGTACGTGGATGAAATACTAAGTCATCTAATTTAGTTAAGTTTCCACCTGTCTCAGGTAATACTCAGGTATTTTGAGTAATGGAGTGTTTTGCATTGCACAGCCATTTTACTGCAATTCCACTGTAACTACTCTTAGAATATATTTTTAAACGTGTCTAATTACCCCTAAGTTGAAGTGTATGACTGGCATTATTAGCTCTCTGTTCTTAATGGAACAGAATTTAACCTGGAGCTGTACTAGAATTACTCTGACAATTTTTGTAGCTGTTGTGTGTAAATTAATGCAAAATAAAACTTTTAAATAATTGCAGTTGTGCACTGAGATTCTAAAAGTAAAAATTTTTAATCACAAAAATCCATGTGCAAATTACATAATTACCCTTAATAATTTTTTTATGCCAAATATATTTGTCAAACTCTTTTATATCAAAGCAGTGACAGAGTAGTGCAATAAATCGGAAAGTGGTGCTAATATGGATGACCTTCCTTTTAATATGAATTTGTAGTAATTATAGACATAAAAAGTGGAACCATTTTATAATTACGTAGGATATATGATGAGAGTGCAGTTGAGCAATTATACTGTAGTTTTTTCATGTATTTGGATCTTTCTATAGCCACTGGTTTTGTGATGAGAAGAGCTCCTTCAGATCTGGTTCAAGAGTGAAGACAAGAAGCAATAAAATATGGAACATATTAAAATTAATT
>JAWWLV010000100.1:68789823-68804976 GCA_035041135.1 Platyrinchus mystaceus
GTAAATCAAGCATGTCTTTAAAATTATAGAAGATTGAGTCAACCCTCCATTATTTTTTGCTCTGGCATAGTGTCTCTGATGTTCTTGGAGATAAATGGGTGTAAAATTGGTCTGACAGACATGATATCAAGCTTTTTCAGAACAAGTTTATGAGACTTCAGGTATTTCCTACTTTTGGTCCATACTGCTAAGACCAGAGTTTTCTCATGGCCAAGAACTGGTCACTGACAGCACTGATACAGCCTTGATCCTACTATCGCAGCCAATAAATTCCCAGACAAACTGAGAATAGGAAAAATGGAAGAAAACCCAAAAAATAACGATGACAGAAATGTTATTAGCCAGTCTCACTTGAACTGGAATAAAGTTATGTTCAGGCTTGGTCTGAGATAAGGGCAAGTGGCTGAGAACAATTTTTCTTCTGAAAGCTCTATTTTAATGGTTGAAATTCAGTCATTCCTATTTATGCTTCTTTTCAAGTTTTAAAATATAGCCTATAAAATAAGCAGCAGGTGACCAAAAAGAGAGATACAGTGACTAACTGGACATGCAGGAGAACTCAAAATGCAGTAGAAATGCACATCCTTTATAGAGATTTATGGATTTTTTTTTTTTTTTTGTTAAAAAAAATGGGGTTTTGTTTGAAAGCTGTTTCATTACAGCAAAAAAATGGAGAAGTGTGAAGAGGAGACCCATGCCAGATAAAGGGAAGTGTGTGAGATCTACTGTGTGAGAATGTCCTAGATAATGACTGACAGCTGTGAGGTTTTTGGTCTCACTTTCATTTTAATGGCATCCTCCAGTGATATGCACTGGATTTCAAGCCTTTGTTGCACTGTCAGCTCCTGTGATGATCCACAGAATACGGGCATTTGACAGGCCTTTAATAAACAGTTTGCTGCTGGGATGAATCGAAGTTCAGCTGGATCCAGCCTGAGTTCGGCAGAACAGACAGGGCTGTTAACTCACCTTTATGATACAAAAGAAAAAAAAAGAAGGAAGGGGGGGAAAATCCAGCCTTGGACACCTGCTATTTTTTCAGACATTAATTATGAGATCTTATTTTTGCAGAGGATGATAATGGAGTAGCAAGCTAGAGTAACACATTCTCGTTCCAAGAAAACTGCAGTTAAGAGCACTAGAAAACACTTTTCTTTTTTTTTTTTTTCTTGGTTTTTAATCTGCTTGTAGTTGACTAGAAACTCTCCAGCAGAATTCAGATTGTTGGCTTTTTTTTGGCAGGCATGGTGTTCCAGGACTGTGCTTTGTTTTCATTGCATTGACGTTCTTCTGGCACTGGCTCACAGAAACAATCACAGAATCACAGAATGACAGAATCAATTAGGTTGGAAAAGACCTCTGAGATCATTAAGTCCAAACTATGACCAAACACCATCATGACAACTAGACCATGGTACTGAGTCTTTTCTTAAACACCTCCAGGGACGATGACTCTACCACCTCCCTGGGCAGCCCATTCCAATGTCTGATCAACCTTTCCGTGAAGAAATTCTTCCTTATGTCCCGTCTAAACTTCTCCTGGTGCAGCTTAAGACTATGTCCTCCTGTCCTGTCATTTGTTGCCTGGGAGCAGAGCCCGACCCCCACCTTTCTACAACCTCCTGTCAGGCAGTTGTAGAGAGGAATAAGGTCCCCCATGGGCATCCTCTTCTCCAGGATGAGCCCCCACAGCTCCCTCAGCTGCGCCTTGTTAGATCTATGCTCCAGATCCTTCCCCAGCTCTGCTCCCTTCTCTGGACTTGCTCCAGACCCTCAATGTCTTGCCTGAACTGAGGGGCTCAGAACTGGACACAGCAGTGGAGGTGCCTCAGCGGTGCCAGCACAGGGACAGGCACTGCCCTGGTCCTGCTGCCACACCATTTCTGACACAACCCAGGTGCCTTTGGCTTTGTTGGCCACCTGGGCACGCCTGGGCTCATGTTCAGCTGCTGTCACCAGCACCCCCTGGTTCCTTCCTGCTGGGCCAGGAAAGAGAAGCAAACCAGCTGAGTCTCAGCTGCCAATTTGGACCCTTCCACTTCCTCCTTTGAGGAACAGGAGGGGTTTGGAGCTGGGCAATATGGGGCACCAATCAGTATGATCCTTTCCTCATCACAGCTGAAATGGGAATCCCAGGTCTTTAGGACTTAACCCTACTAAAATCTTCCAAAATTCCCTGTTGCTGAACTAACCTGATTGTCTGGGGGGTTTTTTCCCCCCTTCAATTTTTTTTTCCTTACTTATTTTGTTTTACTTACGTAGGTCAGCTCTAAACCAAGTCATACCATGTTCTCAATGGGAAGTCCTTTTAACTTCTTCTTTTTAAATTTTTTTTTTTAGAAAAATTTAGCAAAAGAAGAGCTTTTTTAGTGTCACTTTAAGTAGAGCCAGTACAAAAAAAGAAGGGTGAGTTTCAGGGAGATTGTGCTATTTACTGCAAGTTTTACTATATGGAAAAGACTTTATTCCCAGATTTGGTTCTCACAGATGTGAACGTTCTTGGACTCAAGCCTCATGATTCAAGCTGATCTCTACTTTGTGCAGATCATTTTATGTTGCATCGTGTAAGAGCACAGAATTGAAGCAACACAGGAAAAAAAAAAAACTCTTAAGAATGTTGCTGGCGTGGGTAGGCACAATGAGGAATTGAGCCAAATTAGAAAGGGTGAGGTGATGTTCTTGGACAAGACAGAACCTGATGTAGTATGTGTGATATCACTCAAAAAAGATTAAAGCTTGATATGCTGTTGTATATTGAGTGCAACTGCTCAATAATCATCTAAAAAAACCCCTGAAGTTAATGGAGAGTGTAGCAGTGGAGAAAACTGTGACTAAAACAGAGGAACTGTGGGACTCTTTTTTTTTATTATTGTTGTTTGAAGAGCAGTATATATCAATAATGTGACCAGTATAAAATACAGAGCCTTCCTTAAGAACCTTTCTTGAATGAATTAATTGAGAGGGAAAATTAAATATATGAACTCAGATTTTCATTTGTCTATGCATTTTTAGGCCTCAGTCATCTTCTTCCACACAATGAAATTC
The DNA here is from genome assembly GCA_035041135.1 of Platyrinchus mystaceus. NCBI lineage: Eukaryota > Metazoa > Chordata > Aves > Passeriformes > Tyrannidae > Platyrinchus > Platyrinchus mystaceus. Next base: position 68,792,869 of record JAWWLV010000100.1, read on the forward strand.
TAAAATAAAATCAGGCATGCCAGAGGCATATACTCAACTGACTAAACTTTTTAAGGTATATGAGTTCCTAGTTGCTCCATTTTTGCATAATTAGAAAGATTTTTGTTCTGACATGTCCTTCTCCAAATATTTCTGGACTGGATAATGCATACAGTGAGTATCACTGAGAGTGACATGTTAGGAAAAGGTAATTAGGAATGACCTATGCTTAAATAGGAAAGGAGATGAGTATTAAAGCAGCCCAATGGAATGAAATTGGACAGTGCATGCTACCATAAGTGACAGTCAACATGTTTAGTTCCCTGTTCTGTTCAGGGCTGTTAGATGATTAGTGTTATCTCACCAGCCTGTGCTTCCTCCGCTATCTCGTGGCGTGCAGCAATCCCTGCTGCAGGACTCTGCCACAAGGGAGTTTGTTGTGACATGGTGGCTCTCTGCTTGTCCCTGTGAGAGTGAAAATAAGGGCTGTGAAAGGATTGAGAGGAGCTGTCTTGGATGGGCTTTGCTTTAGGGGTAGGCCCAGTGCAATGAGTTGGCCTCAACCCGCAGAGCTGCTCCTAATGCTACATCCAGCCAGAGCCAGAAAGGAGAGGTAGAAAAATGTTCATTGATATATAATCCATTGGAGGCCCAAATACATATGCAATTTTTCAAAGGAAAGACAGAAGTTGGTTATTTTTCCTCAAAACTGAAATAGTGCCTTCTTTCATTTCTAATAATGCGGAATTTCTCACCCTAGTGGATTGCTGTAAATATTTACCACAATCATCAGGCTATTAAGATAACGATAGAAGCAATAATTTACCTTTAGTAGCACGTTCTACGGTAACTAGTCCTTATGCTGCAAGATGTCCTGGCTCTGCTCTTACTCAGAATTTTCTTTTGGTAGTTAATATGCATTTTTCTCATGATACCCAAGGGTTTTGCAGTGTTTTACTTACTGCTGTATATGGAGATCACACAATGCTAGGAGATGGTTCCAAGGCTGGGAGACATAGCTTAGGAAGAAGGGGAGAGGCATGGAGTATATCCTGAGGGAACAGGGGAAATCCAAGAAAATTCCGTTTTTCTCTCTCTTCCCCATTTTACTGCCTCTCTCAAGAAGCTGTGAAGCTAATGTGTGGTGGAAGGGAACTGCAGGAACTGAGGGGAACTGCAGGAACTGAGTCTTCTGAGATCAAAAAGAAGGAACATAAAGGATGTTTAAAAACTGGAGAGATGCTGGGAAGCTGGGAAATCCAAAAAGCAGAGTTTATTTAGAAAACATATATAGTCTTCCCAATGTGTGGCTACTTGCTGTGACAGTTTTTAGCTTGGTAAATACTGGTCCCCAGTATTTGCAGATGATCAAAGCAAGAAGAGCTGGTGGATAGCCAAATCCCACAGACTCATATGCCCAGAACCAGCAGCACTTCCCAGGTGCAGGTTCAGGTGTGCATCCCAGCCCTATCTCCTCTCCAAAATTTCATTATTATTTATAGTGAAAATAAAGCACAGCAATGAAAAGCAATATGCATTACAGATTCAGTATCTTCAAAGGCTGTTTTCTGTTGGCATTTTTTATTTATGTGGTTTAATTTGAATAAAGATGGTGAAATACCAATGGCTCAGCATTCCTTAGGGCTCAGCTGACAACTCCCAAGAGCACACATAGTCTGAGGATAAGAAGTTATTAACATAATTGTCTTGTTCTCAACAACAATCTTTGCCTCCTGTGCTCCAGCACAGCTTTGCACCACTGTTTGCTTGTGTTTACTTAAAATTCAGCTGATCCAGATGACTTTGTTCAGCAAACATCAAGAAGTATGTGGCCTAGTTCAAGACAGTTCAGAGGAGATAAGGAAGAATGATTAGAGATCTTGAAAGCATGGTCTACAAAGGAAAGCTGAAAAAAAATGAGCTAGACACCAGGTTAATCAACTCCTTTAGTTTTAGTTGTTGGTGTCAGACTGATGGTATCAGTAAGAGGATGAATAATTGACTAAACTGCAAAGATCCAGTTAGTCTTCTAACCCCCAGTGCTTCCTCAGAAATGGAGAGGGATTAGCAGGATGCCAAGGGGAATGGCTCTATTGCCTTTGCTGAATAATCTTTGGCCTTTAAATACACCTAGGAGTCCACCACCAGCTATTAGTGAGAGTCGAGAACTGCATGTAAACCATATGCAGATGTTATTGGTTAGGAAACTGAGAGAGATAAGTGCTATAAAGGCCTTGCAGAAATGCAAGAGCAGAACAACAATAAGCATTTAATTTTCTTAGACTCTGTGAGAGACCATTTTGTCTGATTTTTTTTTTTTAAATGTTGCTTCCTTTAGTGTGTCTTTTCCAAAGGTTCTTTTCATTCCATTGCGTCAAGACAACAATTGCTGTGCTTACTAATAGGTGACTTTTACTGTGTTTGTGTCTAATCATACGACTCAGAACTGTCTCACTCTGAGTCTGTATAACCTCTTAAGTATTACTCTTTGCAGTACTTGCTGAATGATTTCTTGAGGACGATTCATTGTCTGTTGGACAGGTTTATTCTCATGAAATGATAGTTTTCTTTAATGGCTCTTTATCCACACTAGATTTCCTTTATAATCATCAGAGGGAAATAGGCACTTCAGTAATAAAAACTTTCTAGACTGAGTAAGCCAGCTAGGTCAGCTGAATCACCATTTGGTGATTTCCTTTCAACTATAGCCACAGAGATTTCTTTGGCTATCTGAGTTAGTCATGTAGCTCAGATCCACCCACAACCAATATCTAAATATTTCTGAAATTAATCCTCTCACTTATATGCCTATGATACTCAGGTCCCAAAAGGAACCTCTAGAAAGGAGATACAGACCAAACTATAATGATAGTGTCTAAAAAACTTTACCATCAAAAAAACAGCATGCAAAAAAATCCAGCCACCCAAAAAAACCCCCAAACTCTGTGTCAATAATTCAGTGTCCATAAACTGAAAGAAAATTCCTTTGGCAAATGACATCTATAATGTTCTTTGACTCACTGCCATCTCTTCTTGCTGCCTTATAATCAAGTTTGTTTTCAGACAGACTGTGCCTGATTCTTTCAAGATAAGGAGGGTGTGTGTTTAAACAGAAGTCACTGGTAGATAGATCTGTGGCACAGAAAGGGAAAGAAAATAATTGAACAGAGTTATCTATATTTATGTAACACTTATAACTAGTTTCCAGGAAGAGGGATTATAAGTCTCCAGAGGTGGTGGCAATAGTCTCTGCAATTGCTTGCTGGAAAGAGAAAGAGCTCACAAGTAAGGGTGAAGAAGGAGAGGTGTTGTTGAAAGGTATCCATGTCAATATGACTCCCTATAACTCAGCTAACAAAGAGTCGAAGTAATTTAAAATAATTCTAAAAAGTTAACATTTTAATTGAAAATACTAGGTCTATATAAAAGTTTGTGTTGAAGGTATTATAAATATCCTTACAGTGACAAAGGAGAGAGTTTGGAGATTTTGATATAGAGAAAATGTAAACACAGATATTAATCAGAGATAAGAATAGAGATAGAAGTATTTTTTCATCTTCAGTCCCTCTGGTGTACACTGAGGTTCCCATATAACCATTGTTTTCAGAAATTGTCTGAAGTTTTTATACTTATATTGCATTTTTCATTAGAACTAGAGGCAAAAATAGAAGTGTTAGAAAGTGACCATTTCAGCCACTTTATCTCTTCTTTCCCTAATGTCATTTTAAATTGCACAGAAAAAAAACCCAGTTCTTAGTTCTCCAGCATATTTTAGCATTACCAATTATTTGTAGAGGTCAAGGATGTTTGACCTTTCAGACAGTGGAGGAGAACAAAACCATTCCCCAAAAGCAAGGCCATCAGCTCTTTCGTATGCAGGAACAGGTGAGCAGGCTACAAATTAGTCATGCTGAGTGAAAAGGTGATGTGTGGCACCTCACATCACACAATTCCTCAGTGCATCACTCAGACAAGGAAAGATGGGCATCATCCTTTTGGCTTCAGTGGCAGAACAAGTGAGGCAGTAACAAGCTTCCACTTCTAGACCAGATCACCTTCCCTTCCCTTCCCTCTCCCCTTCCCTTCCCAAACCTCCCCAAGCCTTCCCAAGGCTTCCCTCCCCAAACCTTTCCAAACCTTTTCAAACCTTCCCAAACCTTCCCTCCTTAAACCTTCCCTTCCCGAAACTTCTCTTCCCAAACCTTCCTTCCCTGAGGCTGCCTGAGAAGGCAGGACAGGAGGAAGCTCCATGATTCCAGTGCAAGAGGGGACATCATTGCCGGCATTGCAGACATACAGATTAGGGGAACATTTCTTCTGCAGACAGGATCTATAGTATCCATTATGGGCATGTTTATATCTGTTCTGTGGAAGATCTAACGTCAACAACTCCACTGGATGGGCCATCAAACCTGGTGTGGCTGTTTCTGTTTCCCTGCAGTCCTTCCAATAAAACTTGTCCAGGTTCCATTAACAGAAGCTACAGAGTCAGGTGTGTGTCTGCTTTCCAGTGACAGGTCTGAGAAAGTGCATCATTTAAAAGGTAAATAGTTTCCCCACAAACAGAGCCCAGCAGCAAAGGAATTTAATTCATGGTATATATCCTAACTCCGAAGTCTTGTCAAATGCTGGGCTGTTCTCTCAAAGAAAGAGATTAAATCACACACCTCAGCCTGAATTGTAGTAGGATTCATCTATTGGTACATTCCTGTTTTCACTGGGACTGAACAAGGAGGGTTGATAGATGATCTCATTGTGATGAGTAAAATCCTGACATCTCAGAAACCAGCGGGAGTTTTGCCATTGGGTTTGCACTGTAATTCAAATGCCAACATTCCATGGGCCCAGAGATACCACAAGATAAAGCTTACCAAACTGTTTTGAGGAATGCTCAGGCTCATCTGGATTTAAATTTTGAGTCTTCCCACAAGCAAACCAATTGTGCTTACCTTAGCAGGGCTAAACGACTGCCCGTTGCCATGCTTAGCAGGAAAATTCTGCAGAGTTCAAATCATGTTTCAACCCAAAAAACTTGGACTTTTCTAATTTAAAGTATCATGAGGACTGTTACAGCTTACAGAAGAAGTAATACTAGTAGTAGTAATAATAACAACCAACTACTATAAGAGCTGTTCAGAACAGACCACTAAACAGCATGGTTTTTATCTTGAAGTAAGCATTGGAAAGTAAAGATTGTCAAGCCCTTAGTACCTGATCCTGAGAGTTTTTACCCTTTAAATAAAGCTGCCTTTATTTAAATAAATAAAGAGATAAGCAATTTTGGGGTTGGCCACATTCTAAATGCTAATATTGCTGTTTGTTATATCTTGAAGTAATGACTTGCACTAAAGGCCCAGCAGCTCTCTCTGGCCCCACTGATTGAAAATCAGGGCTGTGGTTCACTGTTTCTGCATTTAAGTCACCTATATCCCTTTCTACAGTGACCTCTGCCTGTACACTTGTAGTGCTGTGGCTTTTAAACCATGTATCTAGTGAACATGCCTTCAACATCTTTTCCATCCAATTAAAATTCCTGACTATCATTCCATTTTATCTAGCCTTTGTAATTGGATTCCCAGTTTCTCAATTTTCATGTCATCAAGGAGGAGAATGATAGTAAGTCCCTGATAAAAAAAAAACCCAAATGTTATGATTTAATTCCGTCTAAAGGATTTGTTCTTTCTTTAGCTGAATTTCTGAAGGGAAAATAGGCTCCTGCAATCATGCTACCATTTGTCCATCCATGTCCTCTGCTTAATGACTCTGGGATCTCTTGGCCTGTTTCAGTCAGATTTGAAAGTGGGTTTGCAACTCTCCTGTAATATCCTGGTGATGTTACATTCCTAAGAGTTATAGAAGACTGGAAACTGTCTTGAGAAGGTGATCCTGAAACTGTCCAAGTCCAAGCTGGATGGGGCTATGAGCAACTTGGTCTAGTGGAAGGTGTCCCTGCCCATGCCAGGGGGGTGAATCTTGGGTCCCTTCCAAGGACCCAAACCATTCTATGATTCTGGGATCCAGTGGCCACACAGAGAAAAAGCCTGTGTGCTGTGAGCAGATATCCACCCAGCCTGGGCAGCCAGATGCTGGTGGGGACATTCCCACATCTCCAGCAGCACAAAGGCTGCCCTTTCCCAGGGGACAGCTGTGGGATGTAAGGGGTGCTGGAGGGCACCACAGCTTTTCATTGTGCAGGATACAAGGGAGGGGAAAGGACAGGAAGCTAGCAGAGTAAGCCACCCAAACTGACTAGAAAAAAAGCTTTGTGAATGTCAGTGCTCATTAAATACCGAGGGTTTTTTGAGAGCATTACAGCCTGGTGAGTTGTTTTCAAAGCTGTTTGTGTCCAAAGTATTTTCTGTTTTCCTGTTACCAGCAGATCATGAAAATATGCTCCAGTAGCATGTTATACACCAAGATCAATATCAAAGACAGGTGAAATACATCACTTCCTAGAAGTGCCTGCGGAGGGACTGGGTTAGTCTGAATGCTTATCTTCTACATGGCTGCCTTTAGGTGAGATGAGTCGAGGCTTAATTGGCCAGGGTTTTGTTATTGCTAAAAACATGAATCTGAACAGAACAGAACATTTGTATTGACCCATAACGTAGTGATTTAGTTTACATTGACTCTACCAAACTATTATTCCTTCTCTTCTCTGAGATTTTCTCTTTGGGAGAACTTCAGAAATGTTTAAAAGCCAGTAGTCTACAAGCTGTGCCACAAATATTTAGTTACAGAAATCATCCAGTAAGTCTGGTCTTGCATTTAACCTCAGATAGTCTCTTTCTTGATTGCTATTCCAAAGTCTTGGTCAAGAATACTTAGATGATATCATCAGTGTGGAACAATAAGACAGCTAGATTGGTTTTTTTCTCTCATCTAATGGAAGAACATAGCCAATAAATTCTTGAAGTCAATAACACTCAGCAGCAGCACACTATACATCAATTATGGAATTATTAAAAGGTCAAATCTATTTGATAACCATTCACAGGATGCCAGGAACTAGGAGTTTCAAATGTGATGGAATACTTGTGACTATGATTGCAAGGAGGAGATAAATATTTTGCAAGCCTAACCCATTTGCTTAAAATAATGGAAGTCATTCCAAATCTTTCTTTCCTATTAAGCAAGGTACTGTATAGCCTTTGGATAACAGGAAAGTCAAGCTAATGGAACAGAAGGTTAAAACAACTAAATAGCTGTAACTTGGCAAAAAGAGATACAGAGCAAGATAATTGTCTGTAAGTATCTGAAGGGAGGGATAAGAATAGTTTCAAGTTGCTCAGGGGAGTGTAATTAGATATAATGGGATGAAATTAGGCAGTGGAAAATATTAGGGAGGAAAATCCTAATGAAAACCTTATTCAAAACCTGGAATAGACTCCAAAGGAAGTTCTGTTGGAGAAAGGCCTGGATGTCTGATAAAAGTGAGTGAATGGAAAGAAGAATTATGAAAATGCACCAACTGATTCTCCACTGGAAAAAGGTTTCAGTTTTTAATTTAATCTAATCCCATATCTATTGCCGTAGTATACTGGTAAAATGGAAGGAATTTCTTTGAAGACCATTTTTTGGTGTCCTCCTAAGGGTCAGAACCACCATTATCACATCCAGGCTCTCTAAGTACTGTTTTGATGCGGGACAGTTAAAAATCTATAATCAAAAGCAATATAAGGGATTTCTCCAGAAAATATTTCTGTTTCACTGAAATCTGACATCTGCACTGTCAGTGGGGTTTTTTGACCCTGAGAGGTGGTAAGGACTCTTTTCTTTTCCTGCTATCGTGTTTTTTGGGGGAAGGTGGGGAAGATTCACTTTGCACCTCTGGTTCTCTGGAATAAGATGGGCAAAGGGAATATTTTCACATCAGTTCTTGTAGGATAGTTCATGTTTCTGATATCAGTGACATTCTACAAAATATTGTGTGACTTCACTGTATTGCAGACTTGGGCATGGACTACTTGTCTACTATATATTTTGGATAACTTGTTATTTACCTTGAACATAAGAATCTGGGTTAAGTGGCCAAGCACTGATGAAATTATGCCCCATTAGGATAATGGAATTTTCTCTCTTCCCTCATAACTGACTCTCTGAAGCTCATGTCATACCCTTGACTGGGTTACAGGTGGGCCAATGCTGGACTGTTTCTGGAAGCAAAAACTCTATTTCACCTTTTCTGCTTCTGTGCAGACACAGGCTGTGCCATGGAGAGACCAATGTGAGTGAGGTTCTATCTATCACACATCCTATCTCTGCCTGTTTTTTCTGTTGTACAGAACCTGTGTTATGATGTTTTCCTCAAAACAGTAAATGTGATGAGCAGTCAGTGAATAAAAGATCCACTTTCTCAAACCTGTTCTTCATACAGAGCCATGGTGACTCACTTGCAGAGTTATGGATCATGTTTACAGTGTCAAGGGCAGGATTTATTTCCACTTGACTATTTTTTTGGAATACAAGACAGATTAAATCTTCTCAAAAGTGTTAAGGAACAACAGAGAGCATTAGGCAGCTCTGTGCTGAGAACACTCAACAAACCCAGGTCTGAAGGGAGACATCCATTTAGACTTAAGATGAATGTTTGCAATCACAACAATTTGATGTCATTATTACTTAACATATTCAAAGTACATTTTACTTGGTAAAGGAGATCCTCTTAAGATGACTGCAGGGCTAAATTTTCTCATTGCATAGAAACAAGAGGACACAGAACCGTTTAAAATCCAAGATAAGAATGTGACTCACCTGAGATGTATATTTATTTCTGACTCTTTTCTGATGCTTCAAAATGTTTCCTTTACTCTTTAAAACAGGAGTGTTTGTGTATGGGTACGGGGCTATTCATTCTTGAGTTATAGTCATAGACAGGTTTGCAGATATAAAAATGTAGTTCATTTAGATTTGTTAGCTGCTCTGTGTTTTTACATGGATGGTGAGGTCTTTCATATCTCCCAGTTCTAGATTTTTCCCTATCTAACTTATGTGAGGTTAAGGCAGGATATCAGGAAAAGGTTCTTCCCCCAGGGGGTGGTTGGGCACTGAACAGGCTCCCAGGGCAGTGGGCACAGCACCAAGGCTACCAGAGCTCAAGGAGCATTTGGATTATACTCTGAGGCTCATGGTGTGGCTCTTGGGGATGGCCCTGGGCAGGGCTAAGGGCTGGACTCGATGATCCTTGTGGGTTCCTTCCAAATCAGCAGATTCTGTGATTCTGGGGCGGCCTAAGACCCTTTCCAGATGCAATTGCACTTTAAACTGAACACAGTGAAACTGTAGTAGGGCTCAAGGTTTAGCTACCAGCACTTCAGAGCAGAGAGGCTAATCAGGACCTTACATTTTGAAAGATAATAAAGCCTTCTTCCTTGTCTCTGTACATCCAGAATGTGAACATCAACCAAACTCAGCCCTTTCTGCATCCAGACAACGTAGCAGTTGTGGTAGCCTCCACCAACCACAGCCATCTCATGAGGGCTCCTTCAAGTCCTTCCTGCCAGTTTAAACAGTGTCCCAGACTGGAGACCCTTTCTTGGAGGTCAGGGATACAATTAGCTTGAACACTTCCTAGACAATATTGAATCCCTCCAGTTTCCTTCTTAGCCATCTTCCGACCACAAGCTCTTGGCAACTCCATGTCTGAATGCAAAGCAGCTCCTTCCGAAGGCTGGGGTTCCCTGACTGCAGTGGAGCTGCTTCCAGATGAATGTCATGTTATTCCCCAGTCAAAGTAATCAAATTTGAATACACTTAGAAAAACCCCTATCAAATTAGACAGCCCAGTGATAAAGTCAGATTAGTAGGTAGGACCTCTAGATAAAAGATTATATAATTGAGTAACTCTTTTATTTTGATGCCCTGTTTAGTTACCAATTTGTTCTGCAGTATTTCAGTCAGGTCTACAGCAAGGTCCCTGAAGGGTTTATTCTAAAAAGTAATGCAATTTGAAAAGGTAGAAAGTCACAGAAAGCTCATTTAGTTTCACTCATTGTTACTGGTTTACCATTCTACATTGATTTTTTTGTCCTTCCTGTTATACATAGACTATGTTCTTTAATGGGTTTACAAGTCTACTGATTAATGTGAGTAAAAATAATACTTGCTTTATTGCAGGGGTAAGTAATGTCTTAACTACTTTGCACCCTACAGTGCTTTTAGAGCACTAATCTGACATGGCACTATCACAATGACTTCACCTGCCTCCTTTCCAAACCCCCTTAAGGCCTTTTTTCGTTCATTTTATTCTCATTTTCTCTGAATATTTGCTCAACACTTTTTGAATGGATTTGCTTTCACAGTGACTACACCTTTTGTGTGCAAACATTTCAATATCCACCTTATCCTGTTGGGAATATTTACAGAAAGGGAATTTTTGAGTCACTATACAAATATTGAAAGAGTGAATTTAAATTCAAGGCACAGATATTTGGGGCAAAATTGCTACTGAGATTATCTACAGAAGGCACAGGAAAGAGTTGCTGGTGATTGTTTCAACAAGTCATTAATAAAACTTTCTGCTCCAACCACCCATTTCCTTTCGGTGGTCAGTGCTGGCTTTTGCTTATTTCTCAGTACCTTTTTGAACACTCAAATTACAGCTTTCCTGACCTGCTTCTTCAATCATTCTTCAAATGATCCAACTTATTTCACATACCAATACTTCAAGTTCTACCAATTTTCTTAGCCAAGGCCACTGCATATAGTGAATCCAGTTAGTTCCTAATAACCACAGAATGGTTTTGTTTGGAAGGGACCTCAAAACCCACCTCATTCCAATTCCCTGCCATGGGCAGGGACACCTTCTACTTAGACCAAGTTCCTCAGAGGCCCTTCCAGACTGGCCTTGATAACCGTAAAAAACCTCATCCTTTGTCTGTCCATCCTCTTCCCCTCAGCAGACACTCCTCTAGCAGGAACACATTTATTCTATGAGAAAAATTAATAGAAAGGGACACTCAGCTAGTTAAAACAGATTTATCTTGAGTAGTAGAAGTGGTTTAGTTACGGTAGTGTTGAAGTGCAGGCATGATAATTAATTTTGCTTTTCAGATGTTATAGAGCTTGGAGCCTTTAGTAACCAGGCTGGGATGTTTACAGTAAAATAGGGCATCTCTGCATTATGACTGTGCTGGAGGTGGCTTGCTTGCTTTAGCAACTCTAAACCAGAAACCAAATGCCACAAACTCCATTCCCTGGTACTGCTACCCTGTCTCCTGGGAAGGATACCACATCTCACTTCTGGCTCTTCCTCTTAAACCATCCACTCAGCCTTGAGCCCAGAAGTTCATGCCAGAATTTTTGCAAAGCTACCAACACCATTCATTGTTAGGCACTGACACCTTTTCTCCAACCATTAAATCTACAGGGCAAATCAAGCTTTTTCTTCTTTTTATCCCCCCCCCGCCCCTTCTCAAGTGTCATAAGGAAAGATGGCATCTATAATGCTCTGAGCTGAGAAAAGGTTAGTATAGTCGAATCCAATATGAAGTAGCTTAAAAAATTTTCACACTTTTTTTTTTCTGTTTTCACAACGTTTTAAGAACGTGTTGACAAATTTGACAAAAATCACTCAGAAGTCTGAGATGTTTTATTAAATGTTTTCTTCTTTCAGTTTAAAGTACTTTGCATTTCAACAATTTCATAATATTTTTTCAATTCAAAAATGCAACAATTCAAACCTCACACCACGCTAGCAACATTTTTTTCCTAAACAAATAATGGCAGACATTTTAAGAAACTGATCCTTGTTGGTTTTTTTCCTTTTAATCATTTTAATTTTATAAAAACTTCTGCTTCTGCTCCAAAGAGAGGAGAAAGAGAAAGTATTGATAATGATGGGCTGTACTGACAAATCACCTCCTTCCCGATACATTCAATATGAAAAGAATATTGATAAAGAAGTGAAGATCTCAGAGGTGCTATTTACAGCCTTCTAAGACATGCACTTGGTTAGAGAGCTAAAGCAGAAACTCTCTCTTTAAAAGTAAAATACCATTTTGAGAATATGTGCACTATTAGTTCTCAGAGAATCAAAGTTTAGGAAACAGGGAAAATTCTTCCCTGTGAGGGTGGGGAGGCCCTGGCACAGGTTGCCCAGAGAAGCTGTGGCTGCCCCTGGATCCCTGG
>JAWWLV010000100.1:68805243-68828713 GCA_035041135.1 Platyrinchus mystaceus
CTGTGGCTGCCCCTGGATCCCTGGAAGTGTCCAAGGCCAGGTTGGATGGGGCTTGGAGCAACCTGGGATAGTGGAAGATGTCCCTGCCTATGGCAGGGGGTGGAATGAGATGTTTAGGGTCTCTCCCACCCCACGACTCTATGATTCTGTAATTTAGCCATATAATCAGTGGGATAATCGTCATCACCCTGAAGTCAGTGCAGTGTGTGGGTGTGGTTGAAGTGACAGACATCTTCTCCCACAGCCCAGGCTTGCATGCTTAGCTGAGGAGAAATCAGCATGGCTGCAGTCAGGGGATAACTGTCTGCATGAGCTGAAGGTTTAGCTTGTGAAACACCCTTGGTGAAGGAGAGACACTTTACTAAAGTGCCTTGGGATTAACATGTAGATTAGGGTGAAAGAATAAAGGGGTTACAAAACATAATCATAGAGCCTTAGAAAGGTTTGGTTTGGAAGGGGCCTTAAAGATCATCTGGTTTCAACCCCCCCCTCCACCACGGGCAGAGATGCCACCTACTAGATTAAGGTGCCATAATGCTGCTGTCCATCGCTTTATGTATTAAAAAATTCAACTAGAATTGTAGTTCTGGGGTTGCAGAGTGTGGCTCATAAGTAGAAAACTGGGATGATATGGAACAGCAGACAGAGCTCACAAGTCTCTTTTCCTTCACTGGGCAGGGTGAAGAATAAACACAGAGTGTAGCTGCTGTCATGTCACCGGGGTTTCAAAATCCATGCCTTCTGTTAGCAACCTGAAGATTTCAGGCAGATAGGAAGCGATATATTTTCATGAAATTCTTTAAATGTTGAATGCAATCTCTGTCTTGGCAATGTCCCTTTGCACGTTTGAGATCTAGTGTTCTGGATTTGCAAAGGAATGTGTTTCAGACTTCTGCATTTCAGATTCTCTCTGAGCAAAAAAAAAAAAAAAAAAAAAAGAGTTCCTGTTTCAATATGCATCCTGCATACTGCGCCTCAGACACAGGGTATTAGCAGCAGTGCCAGTGATTCTGTTATCCCCTTTGGTGATGGGACATTTTTTCTTTTTTTCTTTTTTCTCTCCCCAGGCCTGTTTCCCAAAAAAAGGAAGAAGAGGGGGAGAGGGTGTATTTCCAAAACCCATCTCGCTGCTTCTTTATTTTTATACAATCTCCCCTCCCCACCCAAAATACATTGAATAGTCCTTTATGTAACTTCAATTAAAAAAAAAAAAAAAATTACAGCTGCTCCTCTGAATCCATCCAAATCTAATTAACTAAAGAAGCCAAAGTTATATTAAGCTTCTCACTTTCTTCGTCTTAGCATCTCCATTCATACCTTCATTCAATGTATTCACAAAAAAAGGAATTTCTAATAATTGTATCTATAGTCCTGGAATAAGAAAGCCACTAATCAGGAGGCCTGTGAAAGAGGAGAGATCGGAGCCTCGCTTGAACTTGGCAGTCTGGCCCCAAAAAACTTGCAGACAAAGGGGTGAAGGGAACTGAGGAGCTTAGCCCTAGGTCTAAGGGAGCTGGTGAGAATTTGTTCAGCCTCTGAATAGAGATCTCCATTTCAGTCCTAAATTGTGCCTGCACAGACTCATTGAAATGCTTTCTCTGAAGGAAGAGGGGGCGGGAGGCACAGGAGAAAGAAGGGAAGAAAAGTTTGTTGAATATAAATGAGGTTACGTGTGGCTGAAGAGCGAGATAGAAGCTCTACAGAGATTTATTCCTGACTGACATACAGTAACACAAAGGCAATAAAATGTGTCCTTGGCAAGTGGCATTAGCAAGCAGTAAACCTTAATCTTTGCAGAGCTGAGATGATGCTACACACCTCAGTGGAAAATACTTTCTCATTTGTGGAGTGCTTTATTTAAAATATGTTTAGCCAGCTTAAAGAAGATGTAACTAGCTATCTTGCCATGCCATGACCTTGTGATTTAGGCAGTCTGCAGAGCAACAAAACCGGGAAAAAGAGCCTGGACATTTTCTCACTGGGTGACCCAGAGGTCTCCCTTCACATTGTGCCTCATCTAGGGAAAACTTCAGAGTCTGCTGGACTTGGAGGAAATTAATGGGATTGCACCTCAGATGAGTTTTGCTCAAGAGCTTTTTATATTTTTTAGCTAGCAAAAATTTATATTCAGTCTGGCAGTCTTAGGGACTCGTTCTAGTCTGGTTATTCATATTAATCTCTTCACTTATATTCACATGTTCTGCTGCAAGGAATCCCTCCTGAAACTGCATTGTTCAATAAAAATGAAGGAACAAAAGCCTGGTCATTAAACAAAAATATTTGCCACTGCGTAGCAGTGAGAATATATTAAAATAAATGTCCTTAAAATGCAAAAAATATGGATGGTGTATGAAGCCCCTTAAGTAAACATCACTTGTCCTGATCCCAGCAATAGGAGATTCATCCAAAATTAACAGAAAATTAATTTGCTTGCAGTCCTGACTGGATTTATTGCTAGTTTGCCTGCTGCACATTAACAGTTAGGAAACAGAACCTGTTCCTACCTTCTTGGGCTCTTGTTCTGAGACTCTGTCAAAACGCTGAGGGTTGATTTCCAAAGGTGGGCCAGGAAATGCTAGCTAGCATGTGGTGCTTTCTGAGGAGGAACAAAGTCTCTTCCCCACCTCCTACTGCCCTTCTGTAGGGTTGGATAAGAGTTATCTAAAATGAAGAGTGGTCTTGTATTTGGTCTTTACAAGGAGCATTCCCTGGCCATTAATCCAAGGCACAGCCCTGAACTTCCCCTTTCCCTGCCTCTGAACTCAAACACATCACATTGCTCGAGGCTTAGAGCAGCTTCCCACTTGGTCTCATACTGTACAGTCGCTCACTGGAAAAATGGAAAGTTATTTTTACTCTGCAGCTTAAACAAAGAAGTAAACATTTTGTGAGGTTTATGTACTGTTTGCTATCTCTTTCACCATAAATTAGAAAGAAATTTCAACTTTCCCTCACCACTTGCCTTGGATCTGTTTTTAGCTCATCTATATCTGGAATTTCTGCTACGTAAATAAGGACATTTACGACAGATACAAATTTCATTATTGGACTGTAATTGCATTTGCTTTTCCCTGCTTTGATGTTAAATATAAAGAACCCCCAGGCTACTTCATCTAACATAGGGTTGTTAGTGATGACTCCTGCTAGAGGAAGGCAGAGTGCTGTATTTAGCCTAATCTGGAGTGGTGATGTCTATCAGACAGCTGAACGAGCTCCTAAATGAAGGAAGGCATCCTTCATGGGCTGGTGTACCAAATCCATCACCAGAATCCCTAAGGACTTCAAACAACCTTGCATATGGGAAAATAACCATATTTCATTTCTGCAAAAAGCAAATTAAATCGAGAAGTACAGATGCTATTAGGTGAAATCACCTCCCTGGAAGTATTTAAAAAAACACATGTAGATGTGGGACTTGGGGAACATGGTTTAGTGGTGGACCTGGCAGTGCTGGGTTAATGATTGAACTCCATGATCTTAGGAGGTCTTTTAAAATCTTAATGATTCTATTTCTTATGATTTTAATGAGGGCCTTGCTCACTCTGACAGCAAGGATATTTTGATCAATTCCCTCAGCCATCACCTCTCTCCAGGACAACTCTGCACTTCTTGGTTGTGAATGCTAATTACTCCAAACACATAGAAACATATAAATAAGGAAACTCTTCAATCCTGTCCTCTCAAGCTGTACATCAAGAAGCTTTTCCCCCTGAAAAAACATACAAATAACCAGAGGAGTCCCTTAAATGGGAAAAAAAATACTTAAACACACCTTTCAGAGGTGTCTTAGCCATCAAAATACCAAGGAAGGAAAAAAGGTGTCAAAAGTAAAACAGAAGGAACATGAACATCAACAACACAGGAGGATACAGCCTTCATCTTCCTTTACTAGGGAGATAGGCTAGTGTCAAACCTGCAGCAGTGTGGAGTAAATAAAATTGTGCTGATCTTTTCCTGTTTATATGTTGCATGATGCATTGAATTTTATGAGTACTGTCCGTGTAAGCACAAGGACTTCCCAATCTCTAAGCACTTGATTTATCTGGGCCAGGCTTCTTAAATCAAATTAGATCTGGTGATAAAATAGCAGTGAAAACGTTGTTCTGTGTGTGGGGTATGCCTTGTCTGCAGGGCAGTGGAGGAAAATTCCATTATTGGGAAACACCATTAGTTCAGGGGCCTCGTAGCTTTTCCATAAAAACACCCTTTTGGGGGCTGTGCCTCAGCACTGTCCGGTGGTGAAGCAGTTAAAGTGGGTACTCACTCTGCTGCCATCCTTTTCTGCAGCTTGATCACCAGACACTCTTCTTCTGGCTTTAACTAAAGCAGCTTTTTTATTATGCCCCCAGATTCCACCACATGTTTTAATGCACATACCAGTAAGTTTTGAATACATTAAACCTGTTTTTTATTAGTATTACTTGCCAGTACAAAGTTACTACTGAGCTAGTAAATATTTTGTCTCAGACCACACTAAGCTTGAGCCTAACTTTTGGTTTTACCACTTTAGGTGGGTGGTCTCTCCTTACTCTCTCCCAGGGAGAAGTGGGAGTGTCCATGGATACCAAAGCCATCATTGCAGCAGGAAATGTTGTGTGGCTTTATGGCCAATCCAGCTTTGCTCTCTTTTTGCCTACATTCATGCACAAAAGCACCTGGAGCACAATAAACACCAAACTTAAGGACAGGTCACTCTGGAGAGGGATTGTGAAGGTGTTGAGGCCCTGGCACAGGTGGCCCAGAGAAGCTGTGACTGCCCCATCCCTGGAAGTGTCCAAGGCCAAGATGAACAGGGCTTGGAGCATCATGATCTAGTGGAAGGTATCCCTGCCCATGTCAGGGATTTGGAAGGAGGTGGTTTAAAGTCTCTTCCAACCCAAGCCACTCTATGACTTCTACTACTTCTCCCAAACCAGAACAATAGAGGGAAATTGAGAGTGACAGCTCTCCCCACCTGCCTGGCTCTTGCTCCATATGCTACCAGCAGAGCTAGGCCATCACAACGTTCTGTGGTAGCCACACAAGCCCTGTGATTTCTCTAATCCAGGCATTGTGGCTGCTGCATTCCCTGGACTGCCTGAGAGTGCGTGGTCTGAGCGGCCCTTTGCTTTCTGTGTTAGGAATGGGAACAGCTCTGCCACCTGCACACAGCCCTGAGAACCTTGCTGGGTTCAGTGGCTCAGTGCTCAGGAGCTCAGTGGCAGCACAGGAACCTCCAGCAGCCCCGAGTACCTGTTCTGCTGCAGAATTTCTACGGCCCCCCCTGCAATTGCCATCACAGAAGAGGTTGTGACTTGGTTCTGTAGCTCATTCCTGTTATCTTTCACATACTGATAAGTTGAATAAAATACAATTTCCTTAACTAGTCAGCCTGCCTTTGTGACTCTGATTTCTGAGAGGAAGCAAAAGGCTTCCCATCAACACCGACCAATCCTTGCCAAGGAGCAGTTTGACTCCTCTGCATGATTGTATGTAAGGTCATTTCAATCACAGCCTCTGCCCAGGGACACAAGCTCAGGGAGCACCAAGTGGTCAACTTCATTTCTTCTTTGAATGTAAGTCTGATATGATTTTCAGTGGAGCTTAATTAGGGTGCATCGTTGCAGCCAGAGCCTGTGGTTTTGTGCTGAAATACTCAAAGCACCAAGAAAGAGCTGTGAAAACAGTCCTGGCCTTTAGGATGCTTTCCTAAGCATGATGCTTTTCATAAGAAAGTCCAATGTCTAGACCCCCTGGTTACCAGTTGATTTTAGATCCCTCCATGTACAAAACCTTTTCCTTGGACCTCAGCACCTGCAATCAGATTTCTTGACATTTAAAAAGCTTATAGTAAGGGGAAGTTTGAGACTCCTGCAGATCTAACCAGCAAGAGATACACAGGAACAGTATAAATTGAAATTTTTTCAGTCTCCTGATGTATTCTCTTTGGAGGGGAGGGATTTGAGCCACTTTCCCTGGAACTGAGCACTCAGCACTGGCAACTCAGCACTACCAAGATGATGGGAATGTGCAGCTGAGCACAGGCAGCTCTGTCAGCACTGTTTCCCTCTCTAGATGCAACCTGAAGAACAGAACCCTCCCAGTAGCTAAAGCCACAGTGAGCACCACAGAATTGCCTTGGTGTCCCCAGGGCAGTCAGAAGACCTCAGAGCTGAAACACAGCCCTAGATGAACCCCAGGAGCTGCTCAGCACCTCCCTGCCTTTCCTGGCAACACCATCTGAACATATTTAATGTCCCTTCCAACCCAACCCAAACCATCAGTCTGTGATTTCAGGGTCTAGCATCTCATAGGGAGGTGCACATATTATTCACCAGATCATTTGTAAAATACAAAGGCTCGTTTCACTGCTTTGCTCTGCTCTTCCTGGGTGACCTTGCTGAGTCTCAAAGAGTGGTATTTGTCTCTGTCGACTGCAGCCATACAGGATTATGGATGTAATCCTATAAAACATCACTGACCTACCTGTAGAAGCAGTAGGGAGGAACAGGAGTAATGAAAGAGTAGCTCACCTGGTCTGTATTAGATAAGTTCTGTGCCTCAGTTCCCCATTTCCCTTTTGTAAAATTGGGATAGCAGCACTGCCCCACCTTCCTGGAGGTGCTGTGAGAGAGGGTTAAAATACTTGGATAATACAGTTCTGACGTTATGGAAACATCTTCAACAGCGTGAATTCACTGGGGAAAGAGGATATTCAGCTGATTAGCACACCCAGAGAGAGAAATTTTTGTCCTAGTTAATTATAGTGTTACTAAATTTCTGAGCACAGCATCTGGAATTTTGAAATATTTCTCCCTGAAAATCAGTGGCTGGGGTTTTTGGGGCTGTTGTTTTGTTTTTCCCCAGTGTAGCCAGAGCAATGAAGGCTTTAGATAAATTAGACATTCAGAAAGATTTGAGGCAAGTTGGGACTGATAGAGATAAAGTAAATCAAGTCACCAGTACCATCTGCTCTGTGGGAGAGGAGGCTGGGGACATCTTCCACTCTTTTCAGTTAACAGATGCAGGGGATGGTGAAAAGGTCAGAGATAAATGTAGTGCTCACCTCATGCCACATATTCACAGGGGCTGGACTAAAGAGAGGCCAGAAAAACTCATGTGTACTTTCAACCTTTCACTGCAGGCAGTAAAGAGCATTACAGAGACGGAAAGGACAGACTATTTTTGTGCAAAGCCTGGAGACAGTCACTGTAGAAGAGTGGGACCAAAATAATAAAGCCCTGACCAAAAAATAATTTCCCTTTCTGCTTTCATCCTCCCTGTCTCTCCCACACCCCTTCCCCTCTCTCGCCTTGCAGAAGCCATAAATCTAGGTCATCAGAGAGAAGCTGGAGCAGCAGCGTATTATCTTGAGAAATCACTCCCAGAAGGGAGCAGAAAGTTCACAAGTGGAGTGCCAAAAAAGGAGAAATCGCAGCACTATCATTGGATCCGGCTGCGGCTGGAAGGCGTCCAAGCTCCTCGCACTGCTGACATCCCTGTGCATAATCAGAAATTCCTTTCAATTATGTGGGAAAAGGAGCCTCGCA
This sequence comes from Platyrinchus mystaceus, assembly GCA_035041135.1. Lineage (NCBI taxonomy): Eukaryota > Metazoa > Chordata > Aves > Passeriformes > Tyrannidae > Platyrinchus > Platyrinchus mystaceus. The sequence goes on from JAWWLV010000100.1 coordinate 68,812,773, forward strand.
CTGTAAGCCCAAATGCCCCTGTGAAGAAAGAGGCTGCCACAGCATCACCGTAGAAGGTCATGGAGGAGCAGCCTCCACGCACGGCCGGGCAGAGGGAGGGGAGGCGCACGGCGGCACTCGCACCACGTGCTTTTATACCACTTTGCTCTTCCATTAGCACGTTTAATCTGAGGGCCTCTGAGTGCTTTGCAGGCATCAGTTGTCTAAACCTGATAGAAAATAAGTAGATACCGTTAGACCAGTGTTAGGGACGGCGCAGAAGAAAGCTCAGCTGTGATGTGCTAGCTGCCCTTGAGTGCTGAGAGGGGGTTCTTGCAGCCCCAAGCCCCAGTGGCTTCTTCTCACCCCGGCAGGCAAGAGGCACTGCCTTCCTCAAGGTCGTGTGACCTGGGATAGCAGGGTCTCACCACACAGCTTGGAATGTCCTCATGCTTAAACAGCCCAGCACTGCAGTTTCTGCAGCGTCCTGCTTTAAATGTAATTCACAGAGGTGTCTGAGAGAAGATGTCAAATTCATGGAAATGCTGCATGTTTTTCATTATGGTTCCTGCGTGTGTTTACTGAGATGTGGAAAGATGTACGCTTTCCTGTAAATGGATTCTCCCCCTTTTTCCCAATTTTTTTTTTTCACCAATTTATATCCATTAGTAGATTTAGTGGGCAGCCTGACAAAGTTAGGCAGCTGCATGCTGCTTTTCCTGCTAGCTACAAGGGTGTTACAAGAGGCTGTTTTAGCCTAATGAACTTGCTATCCCCAGACTCCCCCTCTCTTGTCAGTGAAGAGAAATGGTTTCCATCAGGAGGAAGCAGAACTTGATTTGGATGCTGTGAACCGTCTTGTAAAGTCTTTCTCCTCCTGTTGGCAAAGGAGGGAGCTTGGACAGCTGTCCATTAGGCGAAAGGTGGTTATTTTCCCTAATCTGCTCCACATACCGGTTGGGAATATTTACTACCATGTAACTTTTTGCCATCTAACTTAGATGCTCTAAGTCACTCCCTAGAAACAAGTATTTCTTGGCCGATACAGAAAATTTAGGCTGCGAATCACACCTAAAATTGATACTCCAAATAGTCTATAATAGGTGGTGTGAATGGCTGCTATTGTCTGTTTCAGTGGTGAGATCCCCACTCCAGGGACAATTGTTTCAGTGTTTGCAGAGCACTCAGCACAATGAAACATTTTAATTGCCTCCCCATACACCCACTTGTCTCCAAGAGAGCATTTTTCATAACATTAATGATCTATCATGATGCTTCCTTCTCACAAAAGAATGGGAGGGAAAGGAGTGAGTAGTGTGCTCTGGATGCTGGGCCAGACAGCCCAAACCAAGGCACTGCACTATTTAGAGATCTCAGACCTATGCTAATAGTTATCTAAAACTGTGAATTACACAGCCAGGTCACTCCTCAAAACTAGTTCTAGGGTCCTAAATTGTTTGGGGTTCTGTGGTTTTGCGTGTTTGCCCTGGTGATTGAAGAAATGGGACCATTCGATGAGTGTAGTTGTGCTGGGAAACTCTTTAAAAGCCTAAGAATGATGAAAAACCACAAACAGTAAGAGCAGAAATTGCACCAAATACAAGCTAGGCCTTGGGAATTCTCTGCCCTGGATTTTAACTCCACAAGAGACTTCAGAGTAGGTGAAGGAGGGTGCAGGAGTTACGGGGAGGGGACGGGGCACGTTGGCTCTGCTGTTCCTATTCCGTGGCTCTCTTCACTCCACGGGGCTGTCACTTCAGCATCTTTCGCCAGCCCTGTCATTATTTTGAATGAATAAATACACAGGAGACTAGCTGCACGCTGGAATGCCTGGAATGCCAATGCAGAACTCAGCTAATAATGGTTCTATAGTGTAAATCAGCAGCATAGCGGGTCCTGGTTTCACTTGGCTGTGCTCCATGAATAGCAGAAGCGACATTGAGTAACAGTGAATTGAAAATCAGTTTAAAAAGAGGAAGAGGATAAACCCTGAAAATACTCCCTGTTATGGTGTGAACTATTTTTAAAAGCTGAGAATTAAATCTTTAAGTTATTAACTCGGGGAAAATATCTTGTTCTGTGAAGCAATCCTATAACTCTGGCAAGGAATATCTCTCGACTGAGTTGGTCCCGAGGAAAGAAGTCAGTGAAAGCACTTTTTCTTCAGTCTTATGTGACCTAGAATTGACCCAAAAGAATCACAGTCATCAGGGAGAACACTGGGTGCTGCTAAAATTAATTTAGATCATGACCTCTGATTGGAGTTCCTACTGGTACAAGGAGACAGCTGTTGACTCGCACTAAGTGGCTGGCAGATTGGTTCCTTTTTCTGTTTTTATAACTTTGCTACATAACTGTGGCTAATAAGAACTTAGCAGAGAACTGGGGAACATCTTTTTTAATGACCATTCTGTGTGCCTCTGTGAGTGCATTTATGATGGGCTACTCACCGTGAAGTCTATGCTGTGAGATGTTGCTGGCATAGCTTCCTTGGCTAAGAGCATGAAAAAAGTCAGATGTACCCAGCCAATGTATCTTTGCCAATAAAATCTTACTGTAGACACAGCTCTGCTGTTTGATGAGGTTTTCACAACTATGTTGGCACAGTACTGGCTTCTGAGGGCTGTCACATTGTCTCTGCTAGGAGAGGGAACTGTAGTACAGCAGCAATGAAACAAAGCCACTCTAGTAGGATACTTACCAAGGCTGGCATAATTTCACTCAGCTACAGCTACTAAGAGTCATAGAATCCCAGAATGTTTTGGCTTGGAAGGGACCTTAAAGATCATATTGTTCTACTCTCTGCCATGGACAGGGACACCTTTTACTATCCCAGATTGCTCCAAGCCCCGTCCAACCTGGCCTTGGACACTTCCAGTGATGGGGCATCCACAGCTTCTCTGGGCAACCTGTGCCAGTGCCTCATACTTGCTAACATAATTTGAAAGCATCCCAAAAATCATAGGATTATATCAGCAATATCTCCATAAGGTGCTCATCCCTTTTGCCAGGATCTAGTTGTAGAGAGGTTGTGCCCGGACTGAAAAATTAGGGTTTATAAGAGATTTTTTTACCAACGATTCAAAGAGGAAGAAGGAAACACACTGTGAGAAAATCGAAGGTTGTAGCTGAAAGATTGCAACAGAGTCCTGAGGAAAATTGAGTCCCATATCTACAGTGTGACTACCTGTAGGCATGAAGGGCTGTAAAATGTGCACATAATTGTAAACACACTGTCTTAACGGGCTGTGTACCTGCTTGTAAGTGCTGCTGTACATGGAAGATGTCCCTCCTGTGTTCACTGGCAGTGAGTTGGCTAGTGCTAAAGCTGTGAGGTTTGATGGCAGGTGTTTGGGTTGGGGAGCATGAAGCAGAGACACAGGCAGGGCACACAAGCAGAAAATTGTACTACCTATTTGGAAAAAAAAAAAAAACCAACAAAAAAAAAACAACCAAGTACAAGCTGGATCAGTCATTTCCATCTCAAAGAGGATGGGAGGAGAAGTCTGCCTCTTGAAGCAGCTGCAAGCAAGAGGGTGGGAAAAGAGTTTCAGAAGAGGGAATCTTCTGCAGAGATCACAGTAAACCCTATGGCTCTTGCACTGGTCTGTACTTTGGAACTGAAGAGCATCAGGTAATCCTAGGAAACACCCTGGCAGGTCTTGTCTGCTCATCAGGGATCCCCATGTTAGGAGGCCCTCCTGAGATACAAGGGAGCGAGGCTGTCTTAAATTCTGGGCTGTCACTCTGTGGTAGGTGAAGCAAACAAAATGCTGCTTATACAGATGGACAACACACTCATAAGTAGGAAATCTAGTCAAATTTAGCAGCCTGAAAGAGTAAGATTTTACTACTGCTCATAAAACTGCATGGGACATACAGCTCAAAGGGACAGAAATCATTCACTACCTGGGTATTCAATGTGGGCAAGGGCACGGGCTCCCAGACAGCTTTCACCAGCTCTTGGTAGAGACAGTCTGCCAAGGAAAGACTGCAGGGAGTGCAGCTGTGAATGTCTCTGGCAGTGAAAGCTCCTCAGTTACAGGCTTTCATCTCTTTGCTTTCATTAGTCAGCATTGCATGTGCACTGTGAGATGCTGCAGTGGCTGATTCCACACACAGGGCCAGAGAGCTTCCCACACCGGAATGCAAAGACACACAAAAATCTGGTTCCAAATTTAAATGTTCCTGAGATTTTTTGGTCAAAGACCCCTTTAACTAAACGAGTTGCTAGTGCTCATTTGCTCAGAAGTTTGCCAAAGCTTTCATGCGGCCTGGACCCTGAGTGTTTAACATAAACAGATGACCTGGGACCACGGGAGACATCAGATTTCTTTCAGTGTGTCCTTTCCCACATCAGGTCCTTTCTGAAACAATTGTACTGGCTTTATCCACAGCAGATGCAGCCCAAGGGTGCCAAGCTGCCAAATAACTGTTTGTATCTTAACTTCTCTGTCCCCTGGGCTCTCTCTGACCAGGTGTTTTCAAGATGAGGTGGTTAAAATGTCATTTTCCACAAGAAAATGGGAAGCAGGACAGCCCAGTAGCTAGCATGCTGTCCCAAGACCCTCCAAACTGGGTCCTGTTCCCATCTCCCTCTGAGAGCAGCTGTTCCAGCAGCTGCGCAAGTCACTCCACATTTATTTTCTCTCCCACCCTTTATTTGTCTCTCCTATTTAGACTACAAGCCCTGTAGGGCAGGGACTGTCTCTAAGTACAAGTTTATGTCACTGACAGCACAATGAGGCCTTGATCTCAGCTGGGGACACTCGACATTATTTGGACTTCAGTAATAACTGAATTTTCCTCTCTCTGGGACTGCATCAGCCCGATGGGAAACTCTGGCAGGGGAACAGGGTAATGTGGACATAGTCAAAGAGCCCCTTGTCTCTAAAGATGAGGGAATAAAATATATTCAACAATCTTAAGTGTCCGTGGCTCCTGGCCCTCTGGAACATGCCAGACCATGTTCAGCACATACAAATTGCCACTACATCCCAGAGCACCATGTCCCTTCCTTAGTCGATGTGGGAACAAACAGCTGGAGTTGTATTTTCTGTGTTACACATGTTCAGTTAGCTGACAGTCATAGTGTCGGTAGAAACAGACAGAGATACACATGTTACAAGTGGCCATGTTTTAAATTAGCACTGTATAATTTTCAATGGTTTAGAGGCATGATGGACTTTCCATATGAGAAGCTGCAAAGACTTGGATTATTTAACTTGGAAAGAAGGATAATTACACGGGCTTAATTGGCCTATTTAAGATGATGAATGGTGTAAGAAAAGCTGATCATTCCTTCTCTTTACACTCTGCAGTAATAGGAGAACTGGGGCTCATATGTTAAAATAAATGGTAGGTAAATTTAAAACAAATAAAGGAAATACCCTACAGCAGAGTCTGCCTGTGGAATTCATTGCTGTGCAGAATTATACTTGAGGATGGATCTTAAACCAGGTGAGAAAATTTAAGGACATTTTCAGGACATGATCAAAATCCTGAGCTTACAGGTGCATGCATGGTGCTGGTTTCAGTGGCCCTGCCAGAGGCAGGTTCTTCATCCTCCCAGTCCCTGTCTTTGCCTTCTGTGACTCAGGAAGTGCAACTGGAGCACTTGCTGGCGAGGACTGAGGCAAAAAAGTTGTTGAGTATCTCAGCCTTCTCTGTATCCTGGGTAACCAGGTGTCTCATTTTCTTCCAGAGAGCGCCCACATTTTCCCTGGTTTTCCTTTTGTCACTGGCGTACCTATAGAAGCTTTTCTTGTTGCTCTTGGCATCCCTGGACAGATTTAATTCTATCAGGGCGTTATCTTTCCTTTATCTTTTCCACTGTCTTTCCCTGTTTGCTGGGACAGTGTCTCTGTATTCCTCCCAGGTGGTACAAACAGTCAGGGGGTAATGTGTTTGTTTTCCCCAGCCTAATGGGGCAGCCGGTCGTGCAGTGACTGATCCACAGAGAGCTCAGGATCTCCCTTTCCTGCCTTAAAAAGGGGGATGTTCAAGTGAATCTTGCTCTATGATGCTTTTCTGTGGCTCTGAATGGATTTCCAAAAAATGCAAGTGCTCATCAGGGCATCTGTGAGGGAAATGTCACTTGTGGCTGTGAGAGGACGTATGTGAGAGGAAATGTCTCTACAAGGGCTACTCTTGTCTCAGTATTGCACTTTTCCAGCAGAGTGATATTTATCCAAACCAATGAAACTCCTCCCAAAGACTGAGGTGTGAAGAGGATGACCTGATTTATTCTTCTCTAACAGGGAGGAGTCACTTTTGGGTACACGTCTTAATGAATCAGCGATTTCATCAGCTGTTTCACATTCTGCTTTTCTTGTCCCTGATGAGCCTTCTGCTTAGGTTTAGGTTATCTCTGTTTTAGTTCAGGAAAGCTCATTGCCACCAAAATCCTAAATGCTCTGTGAAAAATCAACTCCCCCTCTTAAGCAGTTAGATGGGAGGAACATAAGCATACTATAATTGTTTCTCTTTCAAATGAAAAGAGAAGGTGCAAACTATCTGCACTGTGAAATCTCTTCAGACATGTTAAACAGCCATGATAAACTTGCAACATGTTAGGATGTTTGGGAAAATTTATTCTTCTAATCATAAAGATCCATCCTGAAAAAAGACATTACAGGATCTTTAAATTTAATTTGCGTTCAAATTGTTCACCATAAAAGCTTGATTAGTGCCAACAAAATTCCAGACATGCAGAAATAGCATTGCTATGTCAAGCAAGAACAGATTTTCACAGGTGAATAGACAGAACTTTTCTAAGTGACAGAAATGAAGTTATCTGTTTTGTTCTCTTAGTTTTGTAGACCTGAAATCCAAACAAGATTATTTGCTCAGTTAGTGTTTCCTTCTGTGAATCTCAAGCCATTATATTTCCTCTCAATATTTCTGAGCTGATTCCAATAATTTGGGTTAGACAAAAGGCATTGCAGCCAGCCAGAGATAAAATTACTGTGTGTGGGGAACAGAGACCTCAAGACTAGAGCACCACTAACATGCACAGCTGCAGAAGTGAATAATTCATTTGTTAGAACATGTTCAAGTGACTCTTGAAGGTGATCCAGTAGAGGAGAGTGAGAAAAGGCCAGACACATAACCATTAAACACTTGAGACAACACAGAAGCAGAAGCCTCTATGATGCTGATGGCTTGGCTAGGAAATGCTGCAAAGTAATGCACAGCCATGTCTGGTGGTGTAGAAGTGTGCAGGAAACATTAAGGCAGTGCTGGAGGAGGAAGTTTGGACTTTTTGACCTGTCTCCTCTAAATTCATCCCTGTAAAGCCTCTGAACATTATGCATGTTTTAGAAATGGAAATCAGCATCTCTCTCACTCCATGTTAGTAGGTTGGAATATCTTGTCACACGGATTCTGCAGATTGAAAAGACATCCTTGTCCCCATGGGGAAAAGGAGAAAAAAGCACAGGTGATCAGAGCAGATATAAAAGCTGTGACTGTGGTTCTCCCTTACCTTTTACTTCACAGTTTGGCAAGATGGTTTTTAAACATGCGCTCTAAAGTGCTGCTGTTATTTTTGTTTGAATTGCTTATATTTTGACATAAACCTTTGATAGTAGATTGCAGGAATGGCCAAATGTCTGATAGTGAGCTTTTTGGGAAAGTTTAAGGTTAGTTGAGACAAACACCTACATTGTTCAACAAATTGAAATGCATAAATTAAGGGTTTGCAACCAAAGTGACAGAGTTATTAAATTGAGTAGAATTTGCTACAAATACATTTTTGCTATATTTTAGCGGGGTTATAGGAGATTGAAAATTTGAGGGAGTCAGGAAAAATTCTGTATGTTTTATAGCAGAAGATAGTGAACAATCTGCCCAATATCCCTTCCACTAACTGGGTTGTATTTAGAGACTACTAATTTGCCCCAAACATGCTGAACTCCCTCTCTCTTCTCTCAGCAATGGAAAAATACAGATTTTACCCTCTTATTCTCCTTTTTTCTTGACTCCCCTGTTTCAGCCACACAAAGTGGAACTCTCTTCTCATCTTAAGTCATGCTTTAGGATGATGGGAGAGGCAGATACTCTACAACCTCTTTTTGTGAATGGCTAAGGTGAGATCAGCCACTGGACTGGGCTGGGATTGTCAGTGTAATGAATGGGGAGCAGGAGTCTCTGGGATGGATAATTAACTATACCTGTGTCTGCAATCACCCTCCAACAACCAGCACTGTAGAATATGACACCATTTGATTCACCATTTATAAAACATTTATAGATTATTTTAAAAATATGCTTAAACTGTGAAAAGATAGAAGAAACATTTCCAACTGTCAGCTTCATTTCACCAACAATTAGGCTGACTTTACGGAGATTTCTCTGTGCTGGGGTAACAGAGTGGCTCTGTTATATGCATTAAAAAATATTGATTTGCTTCCATCATAATGGAAGCATCCTCACTTACAGTAAAGCTGTGACTTTTTTCTGTGTCTGAAAGTCTTGATTTCCTTCTTGTCATTCATCAGACTTCTGAAAGATGGTGTCTTATTTGACCTTAAATCTTTGGAAAAATCTACATACTTCTTTGTTGGCTCATTTTCTTTCCCTCTTGAAGCAAATCCATTAGACTCAAAGAATTACTCATTATGATCACTTCCATAAAGTGAGTTTCTGGCAGCAATTAGTTCTCACACACAGAGTTACTTTTCACACTGACGAATGCAGAAATTTTGGCAAAACTTGATGTACTTTACACACTGTGCTTCATGTTTCTTATATAGAACTTGAAAAACACAAGCAATTTTAGTAGGGGATCCAAGGTCTTTGACTTAAAGATTGGCCCATTATTTTTTTAGGGATAAAGATAGAATAGTTAATTCACTGTTTACTCTGAAAAGCTGCTATCTTGAATTTCAAATCCCATAAAGGGATCCACTGGTCTGATGATACAGATATTCTTACTTATAGTTAGAATGTTTTTTTTGTTTTAAGTCAAAAGTCATGCAAAAATTGTTGGGGTTGGTGTGTTGGGATATATATATATATATATACATACTTATATACACACACGTAACTACTGTAGAGTAGTTTCACAGACTTCAGACTGAGTTTAGACCAAGACACCCGATAAATTTTGTGCTATGTTGGAAACCAGGAAGCAAAATCCAGAATGAGCAAAGATTGGATCAAACTTCATATCTAGACAAGACTTATGGTCCAGAGTCAAGCCAAAGTCCAAGAAACAAGAGTCAAGGGGGATTCAAAGCCATGTGCTACAGCCGGTCAGGAATCAGAGGAGGGGAAAAGTCCATCCTGAAGGCTAAGATCATTTACAAAGTGTAAGAGGGTCTATTTACCGAAGGCAGAGCTCCAAGTTTGCTTACCAGGAGAGACACCAAAGCCCAGTTAGCTCGTGTTCCTGTAGTATATCTTAAAGCAACAGAGTCCTCTCAGCTCCAGCGTGCCCAGGGTGGTAAAATAGGATGGTGAAGCACAAATCTGGGTTTGGAAAGATTGGGTTTGGAAACAGGCAATTTAAGAAGGAATGTTGCTGTTGGTACTGCTGGCTGAGTGTATTGCACAGTCAAATCTCCATCAGTGGACAAATGTTCCGTCCCAGTAGTGGACCAAGGGCTCTATCTCCTTATAGGCTGGAAGTTCAGGTTTTGTGATTGATAAACACCTAAATATAGTGACATTTTCCCAAACAGGCAGGTTTTATTTTACAGTTTGAGAAATTAGTCAAGATATATGGGCTCATATTTCCAACTTTTGTTAAGGTCCCAAATCCCACACAATCAGTTCTCCTCAAGGCATTTGAGGAGACCTCACAGACCTTTGGCTTCCTATTGCACCTGAGAAGGAAAAAGGTGCACTAGTAAAAGTTGTAGTATGCTGGAGGAGGGGCAAACTAAAATTTTTTACCATTCCAAAAGCCTGTATTTAATTTGAATTTTACTAACAGTCTCTAGCAATAACTGGAAAAAGGGGTTTTTGACCATAAAAATATACACCCCTTTAATTACAATAATGCATACTATAAAAATACTAAAGTATTTCAGCAGCCAACATGTTAAAAATGAGGCTTGCAGAAGAGAGTGAATAACATGGGGTCAAAAAAGAAATTAAAAATTATATCTTTCCTCTTCTGATCTACATTTCTAATCTGTCTTGGGGTTTTCTTATGAATTAGAACTATGTTAGGAAACAGTGAGCTACTTTAAGATATGAAAACAAACATGATCTGAAAACCATGCCTTTTTGAGCAATTGGTTTTCATTAATTGTTCCCTTCTTTAAGTTTCCAAGCAAGGAGTGAAAAAATATATATCTAGGCAGAAAGTCAAAATTCCTTTAAAATGTGGGGTGGATTTTTTTTTTTTAATTTTGTTTTAATTTACTGCAAGCCAACTCCAGGAGGTAATAACAGTCAGTTTTTTGTATTATTTTTGACATTGAGCCTAAAATTTAAACTGAGTCCCATGAAGGATTTGACATCTGTAAAGCACAGTCAAAATGATGGCCTTTTCCTGCAGTAGGTTATGACGCTGGAAGCCCTGTGAGAAACAAATTTTCTAAGAGGGTTTGCTGTTCAACTGGACTGAGAGCGAGCCAAGACTCAGACCACAGGGTAACGGTGTTGTCCTGGAATTAGGGCAGGTGGCTGGAGGGAAACTTTGCTGGGTTAAATGTTTCCGTGTGGCCATGAGCTAATTTAAGAAACAACAACAACATTGACTCTGATCCTGAGTGTCTGTGTGTTCAGATGTGCAGTTTGACACAGCCCAGATTAGACATTCAATAGCACAGGCCCCTCTGTAAAAAAAAAAAAAAAAAAAAGAATAATAATAAATAAAAATACATTCCCCAGATCTGCTCAGTTGAAGCTGTAAAAAGAGTCCTTTTCATTAAGCTGTAAAATGGGTATATTTATGATCCAACAATGGTGATGGGTAAACAAATCTTAAATAGGAAAATATTATAAGAGCTGTGTTATTAATAAAGATTGCTTTTCCAGATTCAGAAACTCTCTTACTCTTAGGAATACCACCAAGTCAAAGGCACCTTACCCAGAGGATCATCTTCTCTCTAAAAAAACCCTCCATCTGTAACTTACATTTCTAAATTTATGTAATATCAAGATTATATTTGGGATTGTGATTACACAGGAGAAAAAGCTGCTTTTTGAGAACAAGCCAGAACAAGCATCTTCCAGGGGAGCAGTTATGTTCCCCTCAACAGGGCACTAGGAGAGATTGCTGCTAAATAATTTGGTCTACTGGCAGTCAGCAGGAGAGCCAGCTAGACTGCTCCTCTTTGGCAACTCAGCAGCAACGAAGAGGCAAAAACATTGTTGGTTGTTCAGAGCTGTGTGGTGTGAAATGTAGGTTGCCGTTCTCGGCCCATCTGCCTGCTCACAACACTGTCACCTCTTGCAAGGACCCTTGTGAGATGTGGGCCAAGCTGTAGCATCTCAAGAGCACAAGATGATGATTCACATGCCCTATGTCAGGTGGTGAAATGTGTCCCTTCCTCCTTTGAAATACTAATTTTTCTTCATTGACTATAGGTGGAAACCTGCTCAAATACCTACAAGGTTGAGGAATGAGTTCCACCCTTACTTTTGTCTCAAGCACTTCTTTCTGTCCTACATGTCACTACAAGCTTCAGTTTCCAATGTGGACTAGATTACCTGTCCTTATTTTAGAGGCTCAACTTGATTGCAACTTACTCCATGGAATTTTTCTGCAGTAAAGGGAAACATGAATATATCTGTACCTCACGTGCTCAAAGATCACATCCATCTATTTCTTCCTAACCTGACAAATCTCTGCCTGTGCAAGGGAACTTACCTGAGATACAGTGAGAAGGTATGGTCTTCACCTAAGAAAGCCAAGTTGGCAGCCAGTTTGAGGCTTCTGCTTATCCATATTCAGCTCTTGAACGTTTTTATTAAAGTGCTTTGGCCTCTTTCTCTCCAACCTGTAGAATCATAGAGCAGTTTAGGTTGGAAGGGCCCTTAAAGGCCATCCAGCCCAACCCCCCTGCAACCAGCAGAGATATCCTCAACCAGATCAGGCTGCTTAGAGCCCCGTTCACCCAGTCCTAGTATGTTTCCAAATCTGTGTCCTCAGACAGATTTGGAGTGTGAGCTGTGGCCACAGAAAGGGCAAAAAGCACTGAAGTGCTGCTGCAATGGAAAGTCCTATCTCAGTTTTGCCATATTCTTGTCCTGTGCCCTCAGCATGGGGCAGAGGGGGACAGATCACAGCTCTAGGTGCCTGGGGAACCTCAGCAGGGCTGTATGGTCCTTTTAAATACAAGCAGTTTGCAGGATTTTCAGCATCTCATATAACACACAGGAAATTGTCTGGAAACGTGTCATCAGAACAAAAGGCTGTGCTCAATGAGGCTTGATCTTCAATCATAGGTCATCCAGGTGAGGCTTTTAAATGATGGTTAACTATTAAAAATAAATAATTCAGAGAATTCAGGAGCTCTCTTTAGGCAGTAGGGCTGAATCTGTTAGATCTCTACAGTCTGGGAGGTAAAGGGGAGGGAGAAAAAATCTATATTCAGTTCCATGAGAAAAATTGTTCCTCCTCATAACCACCTCTAAAAGATTATTGTCTTCATTTTATTTAATTATTCCATATAAAGCAATTAAAAGAGGATAATCAGCTAGTTCAGTGATGATAAATTTAGAGCACAAAGGTGATTAATAAAGGCATCACTAGTCCACATCATTGTTATTAGGATCCCTACATCTCTAATTTTTGTTCTATTTTTATTGTTTCCTGAAAAATAATTGTTATTTTCTCTTCTCAAGAAGCTTTGTTGCAAGTCTCTCACTTCTGGAGACTTTACATCTTGTGCCAGGCTACCACTCAGATGCTCTGAAGATAAGCAATTACTGTAAAATACAGAGGACTGTGGAGGTGCTGGGTCAGGACACTAATCCATTAGTACACCTCTACCCCATACCGAGCTCACAACAACTACAAAGAGCACACCTTTCTTCATGTTAATGATTACTTTGAGAACCTTCTTCTAAACAGATGTATTTGGCCTTCAGAGTGGGGTTTGAATGGGTGGGATGACCAGAGCTCGCTGCTCACTCTTTTTTTATGACCGTGCTGCCATCACAGTGGTTTTTCTCAGTAGTTCTGCCCAGCTATGCCTGTTCCCATCTTAAAGCATACAAATGCAGTAAATGAAACAAAGCTGGAAGCATCATCTTTGCCATGATGTCCTTCCGTCTGGGAGTACAGATGTCAGAGAAGGCAAGAAACACAAGATTTATGGCTACTTGAATACTTACTTCCATTTCTTATTTACAGCACACACAGTCTCTGCAAGGTTGGTTTGAGTTTTTTAAGCATCACCAAGGACATCTGCTGAATAATTCAAACTTGGGTAGCTTCCTAATGGAAAGATGCACGTTCATACAATCTCTGATGTTGGAAAAGACCTCTCAAATCAAGTCCAGATGCCATATTTCACTGGGGTAGCCCATTATAGATGCAAAAGTCCTGGTTTGGAACCCAAGGAAACCAAGTTCTGGCGTAGTTTGACGTCTAGAATGTGGAATGGTTTGGGACAAGCAGCTCTCCACATTCCAAATTCATTTTCTCATTTGTAAATACTGATGAATAATAAAACTGAAGATTAAGATGTAGTGAGTGATACCATTATGTAGGACACTGACATTATTTGTGAATATATGGAAGGACCTAAAGTCAATTTAGTTTGTATGTTGCCATAAAATCCAATAAAGGGAGGCAGTGTTATTATTAGCCAAGAAAAGTGTATTAAAATTGAAATAGAATATAGTAAAACAAACAAACAAACAAAATCAATAATTTTGGGAGGAAAAGGGCAGCCATTCAGAAAAACTGATGCTTTCCAAAAGTAGTACCTACTATATGAGAACCCACACACCCAAAATCCAGTTCTTTCATGCTAATTCTTGGTCTATACTGCCCCATACAGGTCCTACTGGACTAAGTGAGCCTACAATTAATTTTTAAACCAGTGGGTCCCTTGTATTTCAAGGCTGTTGTGCAGGATTTGAATGTGTTCCTTCCCAGCTGCACTTTCTGAAAATTCATCTTCCACCTCAAAGCCCCATTTCATTGCATTTCCCTGTCATTCCACCTCATGTTTGCTTAGTAATTACAGGACACAATTTTCCAGTGATCAGATCAAACTGCATTAATACGTGCCCATGTGCAGCTCAGTGTGAAAGAACCTTTTTTCCCCCCTTTGGGAGCTCATTATTATATACACAATCTTTGTGTTTTTATTAAACTTATGATTTGTGTGGTAAGGGGGACTGACAATACCATTTCACATACATCAAAGGCTGAAATGCACTTTAACAAGAGCCAGCAGGTTACACACAGGCCCCAAAACACTTGCTATAGGTGTGACTTGCCCAAACCAAACTAGGCAGTGAGTGTTGGCAGAAATTATCCCAACTCTCTGTAGGAGTAAGATCAGCATATGTAAAATGGGAATTATTCATCTTTTTAAACAAGTAACCTTCTAAAACATCGATTCATGCAATATCTTGGTCCAGCACATTTCTTTTTTGGCTCTGCCTTATTCAGAGAAATAAGGTGTGCTTGATGGCTTGTATAGTCTCCCCACAAATTTCAATTATTCAGCCTCTTTCTATGATTAGTCCACCAGCAAAAAGTCTTCCAGTTTTTTAATTTGTCTTCCTAATTATTTTCAGAATACAAGAGGAAAAAGGAAAGAGGAAAGGAAATTCTCTCTATGCAATTAAACAGGAAGGGAAGGAAGAAGGCTTTTTTCAGCCTTCTTCTCCTCTTAAGCCCACTAATTATAAACATTTTTATTAGGGTCTCATTTTGTGGGGTTTTTTTTTTCTTATTTGCTTGTTGAGCATCACAGAAAAGATCTCATTCGTTTTATTCAAAGGGCAACTCACATGTAGTTGTCCTCAAAGTCTATCCCAAGGGAAACCAATTTTAAGAAAATGTGTCATAAATTTCCCATAATTACCAGTGAGATAATTTTTCTCTTTTCTCTGCTTTGGATAATTTATGGGGAACAGAGACATTTGGTCTGATGATTCTGCCATCCAGTGAATCAATTCTGGGCTGTTCTGAAGCAAAGCTCCCACTGACTTCATTGCAAACAGATTCTGCAGGTTGCACATCTCCATTCTTTATACAGGGTATGATCTAACCCCACCATAGTCAGAGACAGTTTTTCAAAATGGGTTTAAAACGACCCCTTTAATGCACAGGCACACTTTCAATGGGTCCTAATGGAAAGGGTGATGGAATTTCTTTGAGGAAAAATGATGTTTCTTGGCTGAGGCCCACAATCCACAATGGTTCTGAGAAAAGTTAGTTGTAAGACGAAACAGGACCACTGAGCCTACACGAAGCTTGGTGGGAACTGAGATTTCTGTTCTGCAGCACTTTTCAAATTAATTAAAATGAAACATTTTTATTGACAATTTCACTTACATAGGTATATAACAGCAGTTTTAAAGAAACACAGGTGCGTTTTCAAAAACCCCCATCAATAGTTCCACTCCTTGGGATACCAGATTCTCAGATGTTACCCATGTAGTATCTGAGTCCCTGTTTCATATGAATCTAAATCATCTGACCCTCATTTTGACAGAAACAAACTATTTTGGCCCTGACAAAACTTTCCTGAAGGAAGTTTAACCAGAGCAAGCATATCCCAGCCAAATAAATGTGCCTTTGTTCCCAATTTTCCACTGAATATCTACTTTGTCAGATACTCAAAACCCCATCTACTTCTGAAAACCAGACAGAGGGACCAACATGCCAGGTATCTAAGACCACCTCTATGGCTGATTTATTAAAAAACTTACATAAGTCTTAGTTAACCCACTTGTGCCTTTCTGGTGGTCTATCCCCACGGTTTGGGGGCGCACCAGCTTCTGATTCCTTAGCCATGTTTCGGAGCCATTTCTGACGG
>JAWWLV010000100.1:68828813-68842450 GCA_035041135.1 Platyrinchus mystaceus
GGGACTTTTACAGACAATGCAAAAAGCCATTTTAACCACATGTTTTCACTTTAACCTTAAATTCCCCACTGCTACATGCCTTCAGTGGGTTCTTGATGGAGAGGCAAGAAGGCTGTGGCACTGCAATGTGCTGCTGAAGGATGGGAAATCCTTGACTGGCCTTGGGAAAACAACTAACAATATTAATTATATATATAAATAATATTTATCAAGGTCAATTATTACAATATTTGCTCAGCTTCTTCTAAACATAAAGAGGTACTTTGGACAAGGGATGGAGGGACAGGACAAGGGGGAATGGCTTCCCAGTGACAGAGGGCAGGGTTAGATGGGATATCGGGAAGGAATTGCTGGCTGTGAGGCAGTGAGGCCCTGGCACAGGTTGCCCAGAGAAACTGTGGCTGCCCCTGGATCCCTGGACGTGTCCAAGGCCAGGTTGGATGGGGCTTGGAGCAACCTGGGATGGCAGAAGGTGTTCCTGTCCGTGGCAGGGGGGTGGAACATGGTGAGCTTTAAGGTCATTCAATCTCTGCTTCCCACCAGCTCAGGTTGCCCAAAACCCCACCCCACACATACTGCTGCTATCCTTCCCAGCCCACATTCATGGAAAGTGGATCAAAACTTTGAGGAACAGGTTGCAATCCTGTTGCAATACTTGCAACAGCAAGTGGCTGAGATTGCTTGTCCCTGACCTTAGTAAATAAGGAACACCCCAAAACAGGAACCTTCTCATTTGCCTTTTTTTTTTTTTTAAGACATCAAAAAGTCAGTTTTGCACTTTTTGTAGACTCTGGGGCGTTAGTAACTCTAATTGGCCAATACTCCTCTCTGACACAAAAATTATCCTTGCTAAACTGTGGTTCTTGCCACTGTTTATCTCCTCTGGTTATGCTGAAAGCCGTGCTCTGTGGTGTGAAGGTTTTAGCTCAACTGCAGGTGGTTGGGCTTGGTGCAAGTACTGCTGGGTGATATTTTATGGCTCGTGTTATGCAGAAGGTCAGACTAGATGATCATAATGGCTTTAAAATTCATTAATCTGTGTGCAGAAATATCTGTGAAAGGATTAAATAGAAGTCCCAACATTTATTCTACACGACAAGAAAATTGGATTCAAACACAGGTCTTCAAAGCTGAAACATAAACACTGAGCTGCCAACTCCAAAGTTTGAAAGGTCACACTAGCAAAACTTGCCACTGAACAAGACTGACTTTGCCTAAATTGGTTTTTTTTCCTCAAAATTTGAAGGAACTTTCCTTTTAAATTTAAAAAATGAAAATATTTCCATTTGAAAGAAACTTAACTTTTAAAAATTGAATTAGATTATAAAGATTAAGATGGTCAAATATTTCATATTTATCTAAGAGAATTTTTTACTAAACCAGAGATCTACATTTTTTTCACTTTGAAGATTTTTTTTTTTAAGATTTCAAGATTTTCTCTCTATCCTGGATTTATTTTTTTTCAATATCATAAAAATATTCATGGGCTAAGGAAATCACTCCCCTTTGAGTGCTATCAGCCATCAAAACTTGGCCTTGTGATTTGAAATTTCAAAGCATCTATGCTGTTTGATGCATACTGAGTCCAGACACAGAGAAATCAATCTGCCTACCTTGGTAGCTGCAATGTACTGTACAGTCTTTGTTAAATATTTAATAATTAGCTGTGGTTTAATAAGTTGTGTCTGAAGAAATGTTGAAGGCTGGGAGTGGATAATGAAAGAATGTTGTGTCCTGAAACAAATGTCCTGAGTTATTATGCATTGTGATGTAGTGCTTTCCCCTCTCAGCAAACTGAGTGACTTTGCCACTTGGGGGAAAATAGGCAATGGTGTCTAGCAGATATCTGCTTTTGTAACCTCCTGTTTCCCAGGCAGAATCCATTTAGACATCTGAGCAAAACCCTGTATGGTAATCCCAGACCCAAAAATACTTCAGTGGAAAGAGCTTCCTTTGGACTGCTCATGTTTCCATTGAATAAAAGCATCTTTTATTTTATCCAGAAAAGGAATTAAGCAAGGGTTGTGTGCAGTCACATGTACTGCTCTTAACATACAAACCATCCCATTAACATACAAAAATGTGTCTTGTAAATTACGGGTTCAGGTAAACCCCACTCTTTTGCCCAAAATGTGGGGGTTTTCCCCAATTTCTAAGTCGTTTAGATCCCTGGCCTGTTAAAAACAGTGTCATCCATGATGGTGAAGACCTCTTTGCCCAACAGCACCCATTAAATTCTCTTCAGTGGGAATGTTTTAAAGCCAGAGCTTAGCTTCTGCTCCTGGCTCAGGGTACAATCTCAGAGCTAGAGAGGTTGGGTTATGTGTGGGTCCAACACCATGGCCCTTATAACTTTATGGAAAACCTCCCTCTGTGCCTGATGCTGTTGTGTGTAAAATGAACCTAGCAACTCCTCACCATCCAAAGGGGAGTGACTTCTCTGATCTTTATAAAATGCTGTGTGCATGTGACATGAAAGACTGTTAAGGGGATGCAAGAGAAGATAAACAAATAAATTAATAAGATCAGATGAAACAAACAACACAGCGTGGGGAGTTTCCTCATCAAGTCAGCTCTGTGCCAGCTGTGATTTGTACAGCTTCTCTGTTTCAGAAAAGAAAACAAGGAAAAAGTGGTTTTAGGTGTCTGAGTGCTGCAGTCTCTGGGTTTGTTGCAGGACTCGGTGAACAGAGAGCAAACTTTTGCTCAGTTGCATCACGTGTTCAAAAGAGGTCCGTCCCTCCCCCAAAGACCTTTCAGTCACCACAGGTTGGACTACTCTTCATAAAATTCTGGAGCCCTTGTGACTTCAACTACAGAGTGAAAGCTATTTTAATTGCCGCTTTACACTGCAGTGTATCTGGCTCCCCTTCCAGCAGTACTCTGAAAAGGGGAAGGTGCCTTTCCCTCAGCAGAAACTATCTTTACAGGCCACAGAAGAAAGCCAGTCCATAGGAAAGGACACACTGTTTTTCCTCAAAGGGCTGCCCCGTGCAGGGGTAGAGAGGGTACACAGCAGTGTTTGCAGCTTACCAGATTCTGTGTTGCCCTTCCCCTGCTGGTTTATTAAATGACCTGTTTCAAAGGACGGATTTCTTTGGCTTCTATTTCATGGTATTGCCCATTGTGTCACTATTTCTTGATTAATTTATTTACAAGGGATAACAAACTGGTGTTTCAAATGGGCAGTTTGTGACCAGCCATAGGCAATTTTGACCTGGGAAGAATATTTTTTGCATATGATGAAGGTGCACATTTTGTATGAGTAGATTTATTTTAACTTCATACTGACCAGCAAATTACCACCTAGTATAATGAGAATAATCTCCCTTAATCCTGTGAGTTAAAGACCCTGCTGTAGCCTCCAGTGACATAAGGGAATAGTGCCCCTTGACTCCATACTGTGAGCTTCTGGGTACAACAAGATGGTCTGCAATGTGTCTCACAAAAGTATTACAGAGGCAATAACAGAGCAGGCTCCTCCAGCTTAGGCTTGTAGAAGAATATATGGAAAAATAACAAAGCTAAGGGCACTTCCAGCCTTCCCTTAGAAGTATAGACCAATGGAATTATTCAGCTAAGGGCATCCTAGTATGTCTAATGACCATGCCCTGAAAAGGCATTTCCAAGAAAATCAGTAAAAAAAGATCTGGAACTGTACACTCATTTGTATCCATACAGGAAAAAAAAAGAAAAACTGTATCAATAAATATACAAAATATGTTTATAATAAACACTAACAGGCATATATATATACATATAAAAATAGAAATAAAAGTGTGCATCATTCAGTTATTATAGATCGCATAAAATTGTTATCTTCTGCACTAAGTCTAAAATAAACTTAGAAAATATGTATCTAACCTGCTATAACATTTTTTAGTATCTAGACAAAAACCTGATCTGCTTTGCACAGGCACAGATACCCAAAAGTCACCTTACACCTCCATTTACGCCTGTGCAGCTGGGTTACAAATCCAACTCAAGGTAGACAAGTCCTCCTGTTCCTCGACCTTTCTTTAACCCCCTCCTGCACTTGCTGGTGTGTGACTCCCATTAGTATTCATGGCAGCCAAAGCCACGTGCAGACGGTAGAACACACCTGTGAAAAAATCATCAGCATCTGGGTGAACACATCACTCGTGCTTTACAATATTTACACCAACTCCCTGTAAAATTCTCTATTGATTTTACAGTTTTACTGCTTATTTTTAAGGGATTCAGCATCCATGGACAAATACATCTGACAGGTCTTTTGTCACTCTACACTCCTGAGGGTCAGAATCAGGAGGGTCCTTCAGTCTGTCCAGGGAGCAACCTTAGGTGTTTTTGGAGGTAAGATTTTCTAGCAATGATATGGTGTTATTGGGAGAGTTATGTCAGATAGGTTTTATCCTCCTTACACTAAAGTATCCTGTAACTTCAAGCTGAAGTATGATTGGAAGAGGCATCAACAAGGTACTGTCAAAGTTATAGATGCTAAAATCTCATAAAGTTCTTGCAGGTCAGTAATCTGCAGGTCAGTCAAATGTTATTCCTTTCACTGCATTTCCAAGTGCTTGATATAACCTAGCTTGAAGGTGGACCAAGAAATGTTACCCAGCTTATGTCTGTAAGGAAAAATTGCATCCCAAAATATATGTCCTATCCCTATGAATTTTCCCCTGATACCCATCCTATGTTTTCCATTGCTCATTTCCATCCATTAAGGAATATCATTCAGAATTTTCAGACTTGCATTCAGAAGAACAGTAATAATCAGCCCCATGTGAATAATCCACTGGAAATAAACTCAGCCTGCCTGTTTAGAGGGACAAATTTGCTGAGAAATTCAGTTAGGAGAGATGAATTTCAGAAGCAGTCTGTGATTCCTTCAAAAATCAAGATCCAAAGTAACATTTATTATTTTATTTTTATTTTTTACGGTGCTCTTGAACAGGAAAATGGCTCTGACTGTTTAGCACTCAAGCTGAGCTGTTTATCTTTAATGACTCTGGAAGATGCACACTCCTGTTTCATTTCCCCAACTAGCTGAGTACCATTCATCAGGACTGGGGCTTATGTAACCAACATGGATCTGAATATTTCAGAGGCAGGAATAATGTAAGAAACACAGCAGATAAGGAGGATTATAGAATTTTAAAAAAAAAAAATTTATAAACCTTTTTCCTCCTGGACTACTTATCCTTGCACAAGGCATCACTTATTAAAAAATATATATATAAAAAATTAAGCTCCTTTAAGATTTATTAGCTGGGTGCAGTTTAATTTTATCTTGTCAGATGCAGTCTAAACAAGCGTCCTCGCTGTGAAGGTGGCAGTCAGATTCATGTCTGTCTTGTCTGACTGTCACTCTGACAGAGCTTTGGTGGAGGGTTTTCCTGGTGATCCTATTCCCCCGCTGTGCTAAGCGGTGTGATCCCATGCAGCTTCCAGTGCAAAAACTGGAGTTACTGAGAGCTTAACTCTTGTCTTCTGCCTCATCTCATGCAAGAACTCGTTTGTTCGTGGGAATTAGCTGTCAAAAAAGTGCACAGTCCACAGGAGAAAATGCAAGTTTAAGTAGGAGTGAAGGGGCATGGAGCTCTTCCCTTGAAGGGGTGAGCTATTTGGGTGAACACAACTGCTGTTTCATGAGCTATCCTCTACGAAGCTCTTACTTTGCTTCAGTATCATTCATAGGCTTAAATCCTGCTTTGTTTTCCTGAATAAATATGTGTACCTAATCGATCAGTCAATAGATTTTCAGTTCTACTTTGCTTGTTTGTTTTCCATTTCAAGACCTTCCATGCTGTGTCATTTTCACTTTGATAGAAAACACTAACTCACAAACTGGGCCTGGTTACTATATAGAAGGGTAATATCAAAATGCTGAAAAGAAAAATACCTATATTTGGATTCTTTTATCATGATACTACTGTTCAATAGGATACTGGTAGTAAATGTTTCACAGTACTGGCATCATTCATGGAATCACAGAATGGCCTGAGTTGGAAGGCACCTTGAACACCACCCTGTCTCAGCCCTCCCATGGGCAGGGACACTTTCCACTAGACCAGGTTGCTCCAAGCCCTGTCCAACCTGGCCTTGGACACTTCCAGTGATCCAGGGACAGCCACAGCTTCTCTGGGACTGTCTCTGTGCCAGAGCCTCCCCACCCTATAGACAAGAATTTATTCCTAATATCCAATCTAAACCTGTTCTCTGCTCTTCTCTCAGTGTGAAGTCATTACCTCTTGTCCTGTCACTGCAGGCCCCTGTAAATAGTCTCTCTCCATCTTTCTACTAGTCTCCCTACAAGTAAGGCTGCAATTAGGTCATCCCAAAGCCTTCTGTTTTCCAGGCTCAACAAATCCAATTCTCTCAGCCTTTCCTCATAGAAGAGGTTCAGAAGGCTTTACTGTTTATGACCACTGACAAGCCTAAGGCACTTTGTGTAAGGCCTCTTTTCTGCACCATTCACATCTCAATTCTGTGCGTAACTTGACAAAAAAAAAAAAAAAAATTTCCTTGGTTTTTCATTGTCCTTTTTATGTGTGTGTGTGTGTGTGCAATAATCTAATCCAGCCCAGGGAAGGGTGCAGTTCAGCCACAGTTGAAGCAATCCTTGAGGACTATGGGACAGGTGAGCAGAGTGACAAAGCTCAAAACGTAACCCTGGAGGGTGTTGAGCAGTGGCAGCTGGGCACAAACTTGTGCCTGTGTGTCCAGGAGCGTGAGAAACAAGAGCTGGGGTGACAAAAGCCAGGCAGCAAAACTAATGGGAAAATTGCCCCTGAGTCATCCAGGGGGGAAGTTTGGTATTCCCAAGGCCAAGACAAGGTTCTTTTGGAGGTTGTGACATCTGTTTGCAGCTTTCTAAAGTCTGGACAGCTTGGCTTGGGAGAGGGTAATCCATCCTTGTGCATGTGGCTGGCGTGGAGTTTACAAAACATGTAGTTGAAGGCTTTTCATATTAGAGGGAAGACACCAAAACATAAAGACCTAACAAAACTGGTCCTACTGAAAGTAACTGCGTTTCCTTGATTTCAGTGCCACAAGGGTCTCAACCAGGATATAGCTATCCTCCTTAATGGAAAGGATTACACAGAGATGTCTGACCACTCCAAACATTGGTTCTTGGCCAAAATGGAGCTTTCTCTCAGTTTTACTTCTTCCACCAGTTTCACGTGTGTGTCATGGTCACAGTGGCTGGCAAATTTAGTTCTCCTCTGCACATATCAGTGGCCCACAAAAATCTTAGAGGAGCTGCCATCTGATTTTATTTTTTCAGACACTCTAGGGCTTTCCTTCACTTGCTTTATTATAGAATTATTGAGAATAATTACAAAGGGAGGTAAGAAACTTCAAAAATTCAAACTCATAAACCCTTGATATTTTCAGATCATCAAACAGGAACTTGGAGAACTCCAGTGCTGTTGGTCCAGACAACCTGCATTTTATTGTTTTAAGATGTTCCTCTTACTCATATGGTAGTTTTTTAACGTGCCTCATGTTAAATTTAACATGCTTCTTTCCTTCATCCGTAGTTTTTTTTCTGAACTACCCTTTGATGATGAAATATGGACCCATGTTGTCAATAATCTTTGGCTAGAAAGGGAAAGAAAGATGTTTCTTGCTATCATCTTCCCTTGGTGGTCTCCTGTGGGCTTTTCTTTAAGCTCACCTTTCATTTCTGCAGATTCAACAGAGAGAACAAATTCAGCAAGCACCAGCATCCTCAGTCATTGGGGTTTAAAGCACAAGACCTCTGCACTCAGTGTGGAGAGTGAAGCCTGACCAGAGCACCTCCACTCCCAGCCCCTGTGACATGAATCAGGACCACTGGCTTGAAAAACCTCTTTTCAGCTGCTTGGTAGCTTCACAGTAGTGCACTTTTCAAAATTAATTCCCTCTGGTCACACAGCTGGGCCATTTCTCCCTTTTGCCATGCAGAAATAAAGGATGTGAGAAACCACCGAGCTTTCTTCTTGCTTCCCCTTTCTTCAAGGATCCTCACTGCGACACACCAAGGTTTTATTTTTCCCTTGAGAGGCAGGAAAAGACAGAATAACAAAACAGCCACTACTTGTTTCAGCTGAAAACCTTTAGAAGATGCAGCAGCCCAAGTTCTGTGTAGGAAGCACTGATTCGTGCTGTGCCTTGACAGCTTCTCAGGAGAGTTAAAAAAAAACCAAAACCTGAAGAGGTTGACCACTGTACACTGTGTTCTGCATAAAACCCATCTAGAAATGAGTAATCTCTTACTTGATTGCTGTGTCATTGGGCTATGAGGACATGCAAAAATAATGTTCATCTTCCATGAGGTTGCTATGGCACACTGTGCATTGAAGTCATTGTCCCTTGGCTGTGTCTGTCAGGCAGGTGATTACTCCTGCATTAGTCACCCTGGGTTCCTATAGAGATCTTTCAGGGCATGATTCACTTCGTCCTGAAATAGATCTAAATTCATCCAGATGAATTGTGCCCCAGAAGGTTTCTTTCCACCCATCCACTCTTCCCACATCATGGACTACAAAGGGAGCCCAGGATGACCAGCTCCAGTTTTGCCGTTTATGTGGTGGATGTAAAAACCTGGATCACACTCTGGGGATGTGTTTTATTACACTGTGTGAGACCACATGGACTGAGACTTTGTGGTTCTCTCTCTAAACCTTGGTGGTAGTAGCAAAATAGAAGTTTTTCTCAGTGCAAGGTGACAGTCCCTATGGGAAAACTCTGTTTCACTAAAAACGTGGCACCACCACAACTTGTCATTTTAAAGGGTAGTTGCAAAACAAAGTAGGGGATATTTTGGTGTGTGGGGTTTTTTTGTTTTGGTTGGGTTTGGGTGGTTTTTTTTGTTTTTTTTTGAAGAGGAAGAAATCTTTCAGAAAGCAGTTACCTGGAGGAAGGAATATGGAAGGCACAGGTGTCACTGGGACTTAATGCTGGGTGAGAAAAAAGACTTTCATGCAACGTCAATTTTAACTGGTTTTAAGGATACTTGTTGAAAGAGATTACACATAAAATAGTCATCTAGTTTCCTATTATTAACAAAAATGTAGTCAAAGCTATTAATGGAAATTAGGAAGTGATTCATCTAATCAAAAGCTAAGAGTCAACTCAAGGGTGAAATTAATTTTGCCCTAATGCCTGTTAACTGCCTTGCCTAAGTCTCCCTGAGCACAACAGCATCTAGCTCACACGTGGACATCTGTACCTATGGTTAACTTAGATTGCTCCTCTCTGGGTTTTTTGGTATCCAAATTCGAGGTAGCCATCCCAGGATCCCTGTGGGCCATCAGGCAAAAATATGCCTTTCCATACAGTAATCATCTGACTGGTTGAGCACCCCTCTGAGGCTGAGATGAATCACTTTCCAGAAACACCTGTGTCAGGCTACTCCTTTTCTCAACAGGAAGGTTGTGCCTTTAATTCCTCCTTTTGTAGTTTGCACTATACTTTTGAATTTATTTGTATACCTAGATATTTATTTCTACGACAAGACACATAACAGAACCTCTAGATGATAAAAGCTGCAGTCAACCCTGGGATGTAAATATTATAACAAATCAGTTACACAGGTTAGAAAACTTGCATTTAGAAGTATCCTCTGTCTTTATTGAAGCAGCTTCTTGAAAAGGCCTGGCCATTGGAACAGGAAGGTGATACTGCACAACACGAACTCTTGCTGTGCACCTGGGAGCTTCTTGGTTGGGTTACCCCAGCAGCCTCAACTCATTAATATTTATGTATCTGGAAAAAAAAAAAATATTTACATCCTCCAGAGAGTCCCATAAACTATAGGGGTTTAGATGTTGCCCAGAGAAGCTGTGGCTGCCCCATTCCTGGAAGTGTTCAAAGCAATCCTTTCTGGTAGAAGGTGTCCCATGGCAGGGGGGTGGAATGAGATAATACTCATGGTCCCTTCAAACCCAAAACATTCCATGACTCTGTGATTTCCATGATTCTATGATTTGGCACTCATCTCACCCCGTGGCTCATGTGTGTGTTTTGCAGCAGCTTAGGTGCAGATACAAGGTGAAGAAGCTTCTGCTGCTACTTGGTGCTTTGGTTTCTTTTGAGTGCAGCCCTCAAAAAGAGGGACACAGGCAGGGAGGATTTCTACCACAGCTCTCCCCAGTTCAGAGTGGATAGTCCAGAGCTCATCACTTACTCTCTGGTTTTACTATAAAATCTCCAGGCTTTCAGACATTATTTGTTTCTAAGGCAGGTGGTAAGTTACTGCTGAGAATGGAAAGAACAAATCCTTGTTATACAAGTAGGGAGACTGAGGCATATAATTTAAGCAACTTGCCCAAACTGAAGGTTTTGATGACTTGGTTCATTGAAAAGAAATTGTCTTTCTTCATCCACTGTTTTTATGATCTCCAGACCAACCTTTCTTGCACATCAGAAATGAATGTTTCATTCACCTTTCTCTTCATTTTTATCCTATGTTTCAACAAGACAGAACTGTAGAGAATGATAGATTCTTCTTATCCTGGTGACTTTTTATGGAAAGGAGGCATTTCGTCATGGCTTGCTTGACAGGTGATTCAAGGTTTCATGCCAACATTTCTGGGGGGAAAAAAAAAGCAAAATAAAAAAGAGGATGTTAGGGTTTTGTTCACTTACAACCAGCTGTTTGCATGAGTAGCAGAAAACAATCAATATACTTGAGCAGAGATTTTCAAGAGAGCTCCTTTTTTTTTTCTGCTTCCTCAATATTAATGATGACCTGCACTTCCAATCATAATGATTATCTTAAAAGTCTTTTTGGCTTTGAAGAGGTTGTCTCTCCTTGTGAAGGAATATAATCTGAAGAAGTCTATTACCTTAGAATTCATTATTCCTTTTTTTTTTTTTTTTGAGACAGTCAATGCTGTAAATTAAACTGCTTGAGTTGGCTTTGTGTTTTTTTGCATACACAGCAAGGATAACTACACATCAAATTTATGAGCATCGTGCACAGGTTGCTATGACAACCCCTCCAGCCGCTGTACACCAAATAACCTTGTCATGTGAACGTTTATCACAAGCACATCAAGTACAGGGTTGCTTGGTATGGTTTTTTGGCTAAACAGCAGGATTTTTTTCCTGAATAATAATTGGTCATGGCCTTTTCTGCTATGACTCAAAGTTAATAAACTTCTAGATTTGAAATTAACCATCGACAGGACATAATCTGAGCACCATTCTTCATGTCCGTGGTGCTAGGCAAGAGGGAACTTTGCAAGGAGCACTGCTGCCTTCTAAGGAAAACTGTGGACTGTTATTTTATTGCCATTATAACCTCACAAAACCCACATATAAAATGACTGGCTGTGTCTATGTGTGCGCAGAACTCATTATTGCACTGTAAATGAAATGTGAATTTTGACTGTTGAATCATTTGTGGGAAATAAAGCTTACTTTTCTTTTTTCTTTTTTTCTTTTTTTTTTTAAGGAGCTTCTGAAACTAGAGCCACATTCTAATTATTCACACCCACTTTTAGTTGTATTTTTGGGGAAAATTTGCAGGCTGCACACCTGGTTTTTCAGTAGACCAGTTAAATGGCTTTCTTATGCACTTAAACTCCTCCCTGTGCATCCACATTTTAAAGAAAATACAGGAATTTAACTATGATTCTAATTTATGGTTTCAGAGGGTAAGATTAGTATGTGTAAGGGATTAGTGAGCTGTGTAAATTACTCCAGTAATTTTTATGCAATAGTTACATCATAGGTAAACTCCAGCTCATGCATATGAGTAAGTGTAAATGGTTTTTATTTGCTCCAGAAGAAATAATATCTTAGGCTGTAGGCACAGAAATTTTCAGAAAGCTTCCATCTCTAGTGTAGCCCTCATATTTAAGACCCCAATAGAGCTTTTTTAACCACATTGTCTTAAATGACTAAAGAAGTAAAGAGCTCTGTGAGTTTACACAATAGCAACAGCAGAGTAAGCAAATATTGGCAGTGTTCTTTCTTTCTTTCTTTCTCTAATAGGTAGGATTAGTTGAAATAATGTATGGTCTTGCCCATACGTGTGTTTTTAAATGATTTTCATTGTTCTATAGATCCTCACAACCACCACACCCAAATCAAAACTTGCCCGACCTGTTACAAAGACTGTTGTTGGTTTGGAGTGGAAATGGGCACTTTAACCTGTGCTAAATGTTTCACTTTTCCCCATAAATTCCTGTTTTAACTCTATCCTCCCTCACAGGAGAAGGCAGGTTGACTAGCTGAGATGCAGACACACACATTGCAGATGGCAATATTCGGTAGGATGTATTTTTACTGGATGACTTCAAGTCCAGATCAAGTGCTCTCCAGGAAATGCTTTTGTCAAGCACAAGTTATTTGTCTTAACCTAGGCAGAACAAGATGGTATTTTCTGCCTTTCTAATATGCAAAATGTCAGATTAGATGATTTAATCTCCCAGATTTACCATATAGATCTCTCTTTACATTTTAAATCTCCTGAGATATAGGTTTCTGGATACAATTTCTGAACATTAAATGTGAACATTGGGATTTCCAGTGAAAAGTGCCTTCCTCTTCACCACTACTCAGAAACCACTGGCTGAAAAAACAGACTGGCTGTCATGTACAAATGCATGGATCTTTTGGAATAGTTTTATTTTTCTTCTACAGTCTAAATGAGGTCTTGCTAAATTCTCCATTTAATATTGGCACAGACCTTAGGGGAATTAGATACACAACTTGCCCTCTGTTGGGATCGTCAACCTTCATACATTCCTTCCTTTTCAATACTGAAAATTGTCTTTTTTAATAACCAGATTTGGAGGAAAGACAAATATCAGCTAATACCACCAAAGATAGGTTCTGTTTATCAAACAAATCAATATGTGTAGGGAAAAATATTACATGATTACTTGATTTTATAAGGATGTTGATTTCTGATCTCCCACTCTGTTGTATGTGCTGTAGTCATAAAGACACAATTAATGTACATAATCGGGGTTGAAGATGAATCCACTTGGGGTTGGCTGTGCATCAAACACCTTTGGTTTGTTATACTGCTCCGGCTTCTGGTGGAAGACATGAATCATCTGCTGTAGCTTCTCATTTGTTCTTTGCCTTTTCATCACCCTCCAGTTCTAACAAGAGGCAAAGGAGCCGTTCAAACATGGAATCACTTGTTGGAGGCACTCAGGAATTAAGTTCTTTATCTGTTGAATGGTTTCCCGGAAGCTGATGAAGGACTGCTTCTAGTGCAGCAGTCACTGCCCTGTTTCTTCAGGAATTGAGCCTAAGAGGACTATAAGGTGTCTGTGTCTTATACAGAAGACAGCTATGAGAGAGGACTTCTGCTGTGTGAAAAACCAACGAGAAAACTGCGGTTTAGGTGTTTAACTAAAATAGGTTCATATGAGACTTCAGGCTATATCATATGGGAATGATACACTTTCTTTTTCTTCTGCCTGTCTAGCTTTTCCTATAGTAGTTATTGCAATTCCAAAACCATTTTTCTTTAGAGATGAAGGATTTTTGCTTTTAACATTAATTCCAACCAGTCCGCTCTTATCTAGCATATCTCAGAAAGAAATAAGTAAATTGTTTCATGGAGGTGAGGCCCTGGCACAGGTTGCCCAGAGAAGCTGTGGCTGCCCCATCCCTGGAAGTGTCCAAAGCCAGGTTGGATG
>JAWWLV010000100.1:68844118-68896885 GCA_035041135.1 Platyrinchus mystaceus
CCTTAAGGGCTGACGAGCTCCATCTGCCCGAGGGAGTGTCCCTGACCAGGTTCGGGAATCGAACCCGGGCCGCGGCGGTGGGAGCACCGCATCTTAACCACTAGACCACCAGGGGTCCCCCATGGGTGTTAACTGCAGGTTGTTCTACGGCACTTTCACAAAAACTTTGAAACTTCTTGAGCAACCTTGTGCCAAAATCAGTCTCTGTAGGTCAACCTGTGGAAAAATACTCTTTGGGACTCCTACACGTAGCTGTCATGACCCATCATCAGTCCACATGGTTAACAAGAAGTCAGCAGCCTTCAGAGAGTTGTGCAGACCTTTGAAGTTGAAAAACTCACAGGATTTTCAAGGTTTTCTACAATTTTTACTGCAAAGTGGAAGTGTGCTGACCACAGGGGACACAAGTGCTATTTTTCCAGGGAAATCTCTGCTGAAATTCTTAACTATGTTAAAAAAATTACTGGATTTTTACAATGTTAACTTTTTCTTGATTGTTTTACTATTTATATATTACATCATCACATCCTTCTTGAAAACCAGTAGTTTGCACTAATGAGTGAAACTCTACAGAAACTGTGTGAAAGACAGTTCTCTGGCAGTTTCTGGCAGTTTCTCTTAAAAAAAAAATGCATTTTAATAGATGTTATGACTCAAAGAAAAGCTAAAAATGCATAATTAAAACTGAACAGAAGACTCAAAATCAAGAAATATTAATAAGTAGAATATGTCATAAGAAGGTCACCATATTGCAGTGCTTAGACAGTGACCAAATGTAAGCAAAAGTTTTATACTGAGAAAACAAACACAGATTTAGGAGCAAAAAGCATTTATTAGAACCTATTTTTCTGCACAGGTAACTCATCCTACACCTTATTTTCTTGAGTTTTGATTAAGAGTAAGATTTATCAAAGACTAAAAATTTCTAGTTAGTTTAACTGAATTAAAAAAAAAAAACTATTTAAGTGAAAGGACTATTTCAAAAATTGGATGAAAAGCCTATTTTAAAAAATGATGATTTTCAATCTGAGATAGAACAGATCTCTACACTTTCTGAAATGAGCCCAAATCCTTGGAAGACACAATCATCTTCTAGTTTATTAGCAGACTTGCAAGATTCTTTCTCCATCTACTCTTGTGAAAGCATAGCTTAGTTCGGAGCTATTTTCAGACAGAAAAGGTGCCACATTGAGTAAAATTGAAATAATGAAGAAGAAGCTCTCTGACAAGAGCTTTTACTGAGCTTGGGAAAGAGCACTATGGTCACCTTGTGATGAAAGTTATTTTGGTATAAATCTGGTGTTATCTTACCACCTCCAGAGAATTTCACCAGCAAAACCTAGAGAAGAAGCTGATCCTTTCATGACTTAGAGAGAACACTACAGAACCAGACATAACCATATAGAAGAGCATGTAGAACAGACTGACAGTAAAAAAAAAAAAAAAAAAAACAGGGAGGGGGTAGAGATGGGTAGAGAACAAAGGATGTTGAGCCTGAGATGGTGACTTTATCCTCAGAATTTCATTGCTCAATAGAAACCTGATTTTACGGGAGGTCACACTGTGTGTATTCTCAATTTAAGCAGGTAAAAGAACCATTAGTTCTTCTGTCAAAATTATCAAAGAATGTATGTAAAGTATTGGAATTTTCCTTGTGTTAGGCCCAAGATATGGTTTTCAGTAAAAAGGACAAGGCTGGAAGCAAAAGCCCCCAGAAAAGCATGTAACAGGGTCTGAATAAAACAGATAAAACATCCAACAGTGTCATCTATTATTACCCTCTATATGTAATACAGATATTCATGGACAGATATAGGTTGTAGCCCTTTCCTCCTACTAATTACTTCAGTTTTCTCTCTTATATTCCTACTCTCACCAAAGAATCTGCTTCCCAGTTTCTCCTCATAAACTGGAAAGAATAAACCTGTCCATGACTATCTCAGTGACTAGGGAAAATTTCAAAAGGGTGAGTAAAAATTAGTGCCTCTCTTCCAATGAATTTTAGCAGAAATTTGTCACTTTACCACCCTTTGTGCCTTTGAGAAACTTTTTAATAATTTTTGAGTTCCACTTTTTAATCTTAATCATCATTAACTACATTGCTCAACAGTCTGTCTTATACTGCACCAATGTAAATACACTGCACAGTGAAAAAAGATAATTTGGGGATGTTTTTATGGAAGATAACAGACTGATGGATGTGTCCTTTTTGTGACTGATTTCCTTGTTAATTTCCTTGCATCCCTTATGGATGTTTTCTTGGTGAAGACTGCCGTTGAGTTTTTACTGCTGGCAGCTACAGCTGATTTGCAAAATCTGTAACTCAGGCTGTGGCTTTGTCTTCCAAGACCTTCACGGAAGAACAAGGCAGGTGGAGGAAGAGAAGGTCCAAAAACTGATGAAAAACCTGGGATCTCCTTCCCTGTTCCAACTCTCCAATAGCACCATGAGAAATTTCCCACCGTCTTTCCTGACTCAGGCAGGTGTTTCCTATGGGGAGCAGACAGAATAATGAGTGAAAGGCAAGAATAGGTGTCCAGAGATATCTCAGTTGAAGGGGAAATTCTTTTAGAGAAAGCAAGTTGTCATCATATTGTGACCTTTGCCAGTTCTTGTTAGAAACAGTTGGAAACTTGTCAAGTAACAAACTTATTTCCCATTGGAAAGACTGATTTATCACGACTGAATCATGTGGACTGGAAGGATGGTTTCCTGGAGGGTTTGGTGGTGAGAATATAATCTCTTTTTTGAGATTATTTTGGCAATGGAAGCCTTTCTTGGAGGAGCTGTATCAGTAGAATGTGAAAAGGGGTGAAATTAAGAGGGGCAGATAGCAGTGTTACCATAAAGCTGTGAGATACAGATTCGTTTCACTCATGGATAAAAAAATATATTCTCATCTCTGGATGGTTTAAATTTATGTACCTCTTTACAAAGGGTGAGGTGTGAGAATCAATGTGTCTTGGAGCCAGAGAGACCTCCAGAGTCCATGGGTCACCCATGGCTCTGTTCAATTGTACTTTTGTACCATGAGTTACTTAATTTATGATAATTACCTGTTTTATGAAAATCAAAAGTGGTTTATTTGCTCTCAGTTGCCCAGTGGTAATCAAGAACATGCCACAGCTTTTTGCAAGACCTCAAGGGAATCCATTCTCATAAACTCAGTGGTAAGAAAGTTGCCTTCACCCCAAGTACAGTAAAAAGAAGAATTTTGGGTAGTGACTCATTTAGCCACACAAGCCCTGAATGGTTTTGCATGTTGGCTTTGTGGCACATTGACTCTGTCTGTTCTAGACAAAAGTTCAACCCACTGCAGGAGGTCAAAACCACAACAAATACAAACATCTCAGAGAAAAAAAAAAAAGGAGAATGTCTGTGTATCATTTTAGAGACCAAACTACTTAAACAAAATATCTTAATCCAATGGAAATTATATGCTCCACGAGTCTGAAGGCACCAGATTGTTTCCACTGTGGTGTAGGGAATGGTTCTTCCCAAGCCTTCTCTTTATGAAAAATGAACTTTGAAAGTATATTTCCTCTTCCAAAGCAAAAAAACACATTGAACCTATCAGCCTTCCTTTCATTGTTTTTGTATTTGTTTTTGTTTTTCATTTGTCTACCTCTTATCCCATATTTAAACTGAACAGATTTGGAACATGCATGTTGATTTGATAACATTGCTGATCCAAATACCTTCACTTTTTGTATAAGGAACCCACTTTTTAAATCTGTATAACCACTGGAAAGTCTGTGCATCTCTGTATACAGATTCCTTCATTTGTTTAAAACACAGTATTTCCGTTGAATTCAATATTTTTGGTAGGTCCAAGGAATTTCAGCTGATGTAAAAGCAGCTTGTGACACTTTCTGTTCACACAGAGCTTTCAGGTTTTTTGTTAACACAATGAGACCCACTGTTCTGCTGTCACAAAAATTGTTTATGTGATCTTAAGGATATGTATATTTTCTGCACTGAACTTCTCTTGGAACAAAGGAGTATTTGCACTGAGGTGCCTGAGAGGGACAGAAACTCCTGCAGATTTTCCTTACATTCCAATAGTCTTGCATGGGAAAAAAACTACACAAGTACTGAATGCTCTGATGTTATCACAGATTTGGTGGTAGGTTGACCTGATGTTGAGGAGTGTATTCCTTGGTGTAGGAAACAATAAATCCACAACCTCTTTCATGCCTCACTCCAATATTGTTGAAATGGCAGCAGACTTGTCAAGCTGCTGCTGATGTGAGTCATTCCTTTGTCAAGCACAGGTTTGTGTTTCAAAACTGCAAGTTCCTGTGTTCTTCTGACCCCAATGACTTGCTGTGTTCTGCAGGATCCTGATCAGGGACAAGCATCTCCACCACCAATGGCTGTATTTATAATCCTGTGATTGGCTTTTTCTCAGCTCTATACAATTACAGCAGTGATGCAGAGCTCATACACAAGCCCTCTGTTTCTTCCTTGTATCACTAATGATCTGGCAGCAGCAACATTTTAGGCTTTTATTCTCTCCTATAACCAAGTGAGGCTTTTCTTAATGGATCTTGTCAGTCAGGTGACATCCTTCTGGACAAGTTGGCAAGGAAGATAGCAATGTTGTTATTTCTCTATGTTGCTCTCAAGGTTCTTTAAAAGGCTGCTTTAAAACAAACAGAATCAGAACATTGCCTTGCTTTCCAACACCCCTTTTTGTCCCTCCAGGTCAGAAGGGATGGGGGTTTGATCCCAGAGAATAGCAAAGAAACCAAATTGTGGTTTCCCATACTATTGTTCCTGAAGAAGAAGTTCTGTAGTAAGGTCAGATGGCTGATGAATCTGGAGGATGAATCTGTCTATTCAGAGCAGAAATAGCAAGCCCAGAACAGTGTATAGGGTTTTATTTCTTACAGCCTTTTAAATTTTATAGCTCATTTATGTTCCAATAGAATTAAATATGTGATAATGTAGTGTTCTTAATTGCAGTCTTCAGAGTAAATCCTACCCTTTCTAAAGAAGTATCCCTTTGATACAGAAATGATTAATGAAGAATTATAATTTAGAAGAGACCATCATAGTCATCTAATCTGATGTGCATAACACCAGACCACAAAACCTTGCTAGCTGTGTCTGCACCAGGCACTTAATTGAGTTTAAATAATAGTTTATCTTCAGCTCATTTTCAAGTGACAGAAAGTCTTCCATATACCCAGTTAAACTGTTTCAATGGTTAATTATCTCCACAATGAGAAATGTACACCTCATTCCTACTCTGAGTTCACAATAGCTTTGTTTCAGACTACCAAATCTCATTAAGCTTAGCTCTCCCTAATTAAAGAATTGTCTGGTTTCTAACGTCTCTCCCTAACATAGATATTTGTAGACTGTGACCAATTCCCCTCTTAATATACTCCTGGATATACTGGATAAATTGGACTTCTCAAATCTCTCATAGTGAGACAGGTTTTTCCCACTCTAACTCATGCTTGTAATTTTTCTCTGAATGCTTTCTGATTCACACACCCCCTCTTTTGAAGTGTGGAAACCAGCATTGGGATACCATCTTCCGTATCAAGGAAATTGCTTCCCAGTTTGATTCGATAATTCCCCTACTTAGGTGTTCAGGATTGCATTTGGCCTTTCAGTGACAACGTTGGGTTGTCACCTGTATGCACTGGAGAACATCCGTGACCACAGTCTGTGGCCTGCTTGTTTTGTGGTGTCCCTATATCCTTCTGTTCCAGAATACAGTCATCTAGCAAAAAAATCCCTCATGTGATACTGACAGAGGGCAGGGATAGATTATATATTGGGAAGAAATTTTTTATTGAGAGGATGGTGAGGCCCTGGCACAGGTTGCCCAGTGAAGCTGTGGCTGCCCCTGGATCCCTGGAAGTGTCCAAGGCCAGGTTGGACAGGGCTTGGAGCAACCTGGTCTACTGGAAGGTGTCCCTACCCATGGCAGGAGGTGGAACAAGATGAGGTTTAAGATCCCTTTCAACCTAAACTGCTCCATGATTCTATGATACTGCATTCCTGAGTGTCCATCCTATGCCATTTTATGGGTTGTAGATCTGCAGAAACTTGCAATCAAATACTGCCTTTGGAATTATCCCTTCTTTATGTAGAGGCCTGTGCCCTAGGGAAGCCAGTGATGCCCTGAGACACATTGTCCTGATTCATTTCCTAGTCAGCAGCTACAGAATCTCAGACAGGTTCTTGGACATACTCGAGAATTTACAGATAATGATCTCACATGCTTCGAGGCCACCTCTTATTCCAGCACCTCCTCAGGGAGTGTGCCCACACAGGACACTGCAGTGTTGGAATACCCTACCTGGCTTTCAGAAACTTCCAGTTCACTGCAGACACTGACTGTGAGAAAGCAGCAGGAGGTAAGTTCAGTAACAGAAGTCACCTTCTGCTTTCTTCTTTCTCTCCCTGAAGAGATCATTCTCGCCACGAAAAGTACTTTGTGAGAGCTGAGTATTTACTGCTCTTTCAAGATCCCACTCTACTTCAGCTGACCCTGTTTACATGTCCCTTCTCCTGCCCATTTATCGGGCAAATTTCCCAAATTCTGTTGCGGGAGAATAAAGTCATCTGTTCCACTTGAATGTGCAGTTGTTGAAAATCTGCAAAAATTCGCACAGCGGTGGACAAAAGAAAGGGTGAGAAGAGAATTGAGGCTCAGAGCATTTCATGAAAGCCCTCCACCACTTAGTGTCATTACTAACTCTACAACCTGAGGCAATTTATTAAGAGTTTGAAAAGGTGGCTTAAAAAGCTGGATGTGGAGATTTCCATTAGAAATAGATGACTACTTTAAAGGTTGCAATTGGTTTCTAAAGAACAGACTAGATGGAAATTGTGAGAGGTGAATAGCTACTGAAATCTGTGGGCTGGGGGAGGGGAAGAAAATTGCCACCTACTTGAAATAAATGGCTTTTCTAAAATAATGGGGTTTAAACTTTGAAATTGTTTTGTTCTGTGGCGTACAGAAGGATGTATTTAGGGTTATTTTCAACTTCTCCAAACAGACAACATTTGTGCGGAAAATAATTTCCACACAAAAACATGATAATGTAATTATTCTGTCTGGTATTTTCTACCTTTTGTTGCCCTATTCAGAGTAATCTTTCATGTTTTTCAGCAGTTTTAGCTATCCATGTGAATTCCACCTGTGCTAGAAGACAAAGAGGACTTTAATAGGAACTGAGTCACTCCTCCCTCTTTCCAGTAACCTTTTCTTTAAATTGATGCAATGAACCCTTGCCAAGAAATCCAAAAGGTTATGGTTGTTAATATTACTAATGGTAATTCAGTTGATATTGGTTTATCCCAACAGCAGGATTTCTAAGTGTCATATTTGGAGGTGATAGAGTGGGTTTTTTCCTCACTTACGGGCCATTTTACAGTAGACATTTACTCCTGTGGGATGTAGGGAACATTTTTTTCTGTACAACCCTATACCTGCATTTCACAGACCTTGGCTGCTTGCAGGGTCAGTGACTTAGTAATTCCCTGGAGCCCACATTTCCCCTTCAGCCCCACCCGACACAAGCCAAAATGCTCAGTGAAATCAAAACTTATCCAAGGCAAATTTCATGACCTTGAATCAACATTTTCTAGTAGAGAACTCTCAGAATCATAAAACCATAGAGTCATTAAGATTGGAAAAGCCCCCTAAGACCATTGAGTCCAACCATTACCCTAACACTGCCAAGTCCACCACTAAACCACATTCTCAAGTGTCACATCTTCATATTTTTTGAACACGTCCAGGGACAATTTTTCTGGAAAATACTTGACCAGCTTAAGTACACATCTTGTCCTCCTTTTTCATGTCCTGCCCCCTCAAGGTTGGCAAAAACTCCTCAGATTACTGAGTATTTCCCCAAACTCCTCTCTCACTAAGTGACATAAATCCTACCAGCTCAGACCTATGGTCTCAGCAGTAAAATATTAATATCCTCATCACTGACAGTATGCAGGCCTGTGTCAAAGTGTCTGAACATGAGATTTTGGGCCATGGGACAGAAGTGCAGGAACTGGTCTCCTCCCTGCTTGACAGATAATTGCTTGGAAAGAATAAATAATGGGCTAAGAGAAGGCTACTTGATATGAGCCATTTTTTTTTTTCAGAACTCCAATCACATCCTTGACCTCAATACAAATTTCCAGTCAGCTTGAAGGCTGAGGACAGGGTGGTATAATTAGCTATGTTTTACCTCTTTGAGTTCCTAGTGATAATGATGTCCGACAGGATCATTTAGCATGTCCCTGTTTCAACTAATTTTCAGCACATTTAAGTGATTCGTGATCCTGCCTGTACAGTTGCAGGAGCTTTGTTCATTTAAGTACAAATGGAAGAAGGTGGAAAAGAGGACATACATAGTCTGGGATGCCTTCCAGACAGCCGTAGCCACTAAACTGAGGTGCCAAAATTAGGAGTGTAGCCACTGGAGGCTCCTCTTAGTTAATGGTGACAGGGAGTGAACAGGTGCTCCTGCTCTGATGATGATTCAGAAATTGGATGGGCTGCCCTCCCTCTCTTTACTTCTCCAACTCAAAAAACGAATTCTGGCTGAATATCTTCAAATGGCTGCTATTCAAAACAAAGACACACCAGAGGGAGCAGCTGTTGGCATGCATTTGGAAGGATTTGCCCAGGAAAAATAGGGTTCCTGACTTCTCTCTATTTCCTCCTCAGTACCTCAACAATTCCTCCAAACAAGTTTAATCCACATATTTTTGCTTTCATCTTTCTTTTCTTTTCATCACCCTAGAACAAATCCATCAAACATGAGGCACAATTTCAATAGCAAAGCAAATAAAAATATCTTCAGAAGCCAGACATTCTGGTGGATACACTATTAATTTAGCTAAATCGATAGGCAAAGAGGCCAAAAAAAGCTACACTATTCAGAGTGATACATCCTGCTGAAGATGGAGACAGGCAGTGAAGTAATCATAGCAGGCCAAAATATCATTGATTGGTGACAAAAGAGCCCCATACCTCCATAAAACATTCTTGTTTTCCTGGGGTTTATTTTCCTGGAAGGTTTAGCAAAATACAATCCTTCACCCTAAGCATATGAACGTTGCCATGCAATCATTGTTGCCTTTCCTTTTCCACTCAGTCCTTTTACTGAAATAGACTGAACCTGATGAGTGGAAAGCACAATTTTAAAACGTTTATTTATTTTTTTTTCTCCCCACAGTCAGCAATAAAAGGATGCTGGGGAGGTAATCTGTGTGTCTGAGGTTATAAAGACCTGAAATATCATTTATAGCAGCACTTACATCATCTGGAGATTGCAAAAGGAAAAGGATAAATCTGTAGACCTACACGAGGAGGAAAAAGAACAAATAATATCTCTCCTACCACATGCCCTTCACATCATGGGCAGAGGTACTGTGTCTGAGACAAATAGTCGATTCTACTTTTCACACTCACATTCTTAGTCAAAATTTTCATCAAATTCTCTTTTCCTCACTGATGATATAATGAGAATTATTGCTGGATGAAATATGAAAGTCATGCATGAAGTCAGTAGCCAGAGCTTTGCAGTTTGCTCTCTGAAAACCCAAACATTTGGTCTGTTTTGCAACTCTTCCTCTAGAGAAAAAAGAGTGTGAAGCTTGCCTGGGGTGCCACATTTGGCTCCCACTGGCCCTGGAAACATGACTCTGTATTGAAAACTGATTGGAAATTTTGTGCCTTCCAAAGAAAATTCTACTTTCTAAAACTGAGTCTATTAATTTTCAAAATTCCTTCAGTCCACAAACTGATTTTTTGTTGAGAAAGGAAAAACTCAGTCAAGACCATTAGACAGGAACCGTGTGATCAGCTGGAAGAAACCACTGGCTTTAATATCTGGAATTCATTTTTGGTTCAAAAAAAAATAGTATTGAATCAGAAGGAAAGCAAGGGAAGCAAAAAAAAGTGGGTTAACTGAGCAGTGATGGAGAACTAGGACTAAACATTGCATCTCTCCAGTTATGTCCCTCTGAAAGCTGCTGATCTTGATGGGGCTGTTCCCAGTCTTTGCTTCTCCCTTTCCAGAATGGAGAGGTCAGTGACAAAGTGCTCCCTCCATTGAAAGCAGGGTAGTTGGAGAGGAGAGGAATGTTACTCCCATCTCCTATCTCCACACAGAATTGGAAAGCACTTTTCACCCTGCAAAGCAGAGATATACCCTCATTTACTGCAGGCAAACACCTCTTCTGCACTGGTCTTAACAACATAGCTTTTGATTTTTTATTCCTTAAAAACCTTTTAAGGTCCCCGTGTGAAAACAAAAAAGATATTGTCACATTTCTAATGAAAGGAATTATTTTTCCACTTCTTCTGTTTGAAAACTGAGGATACCCCACAAGGTATTACTCAGCACATCTGAATTTAGCCCAAAGTAGGACTTTCATCTCTCCAGACTTTATGTAAACTCAGAAGGAGAAGTGAGAGGCTGTGTCAGAAGGGATTTCAGAGCAGAAGTCTACAGGAAGACCAGGTCAATAAGACTGTACTCAGACAGATAAATGTCCATTGGAAATGTATCCAACTTTGGGCCCAGAAACCATGAGGAAAAGGGGAAGGGAAGATGTAAGTGGCTAGGTGTCAATTTCTGGGTTTGCCCTACAGATTTATCACTGGTGGTGGCACAACACAGAGAAAGGTGTCCAAGCAGCACTTGCCCCCAAGGAATGAACAGGATTGAAAAGACCAGAGGATGAGGATTAATCCTGGGAGTTGAACCCTCCGTGGGGATTGAGGCTCTTAGATCAAAAAGGGTAATATGACAGGTCAAGGGAAAGAAAGGTGAAGTAGATGTGGAGAGGCAACAAGCAGAAAAATAAATTCATCTGATTTCTGTAGTGTGCAATTCACATCCTGGTATAAATACCCACTAACAGTCCCTGCCTCAGAGAATGTTAAACAGACAGTAAAGAAAAAAATATATGGTCAGCAGTACTTCAAAGTGCTTACTCAGAAGTACAAAGTAAATCTGTGGAAGAACAAGAATTTGAATCCACAGCCTTGAACAGAAGTGTGTCTATATTGTGTAACACCTTTAAAAAGCACATTTCAGTCAGGCTTGAGGTCAGGCATGAGCAGTATCCTTTTAAGAGCATTCAAGACCTGCCACTAAAAACTGTACTTATTACAGATCTGCAAAAACAAGCCAGTTAGCTATTAAAACATGGTAATTCAAGAAACCAGGATGCTAAGAAAAGGATAATTCTCCTTAAAACCAAAGGGATCATTTGTGGCTCTTGAATAGACATAAAAGTTTATCTAGATGCATAAATACTAAACAATTTTAGTCAAGA
The DNA here is from genome assembly GCA_035041135.1 of Platyrinchus mystaceus. Taxonomy (NCBI): domain Eukaryota; kingdom Metazoa; phylum Chordata; class Aves; order Passeriformes; family Tyrannidae; genus Platyrinchus; species Platyrinchus mystaceus. The sequence continues at coordinate 68,855,435 of JAWWLV010000100.1, forward strand.
AAGAAAAATTGACTAGAAATTCCTGCATGAAGCTGTTATAGTCAGCTACATAAGCTGCCATCCGAGTCTTAAAACAACACCACTCCAAACCTGATTCTGCTCTCTTAAATAGTAAAACCACTGCTGTAGAAAAGAAAACCACTGTTGGACAATTTGTTCTCTTGCCACATGTATTTCGGCTACAAAATAGTCAGTGGTACTTAGACATTAGAAGGACTCCAGAGGAAGTTAATACAGATGATTAGCCCTAAAGGGGCTGTAAGATGATGAGAAGCTGAGTGAATTAAATTTATTTCCCTTAGTGTGAATCAGTGGAGTTATGTTGAGGTTTACAGCATTTGTGTTCGGAGATCTCAGCACATCTGTATAATGGGAGGGATGTGGGGGGGTTAGTTTGGATGGACAGCAAATTGCAGGAGTGAGGGAGAAGAGGATAGATGAGGTCTTTTTATTCCATTTTTCTTTTTTGCTGCTAGCTGATTAGGGAAAGCAAGGGCATCTAGGATTCTGCATTTGAAAGGCTGCTAGATGACTGCAAGAAACATTAGGCTGCTTGAAAATGTCAGCACTTTACACTTTATGTAGGACTGAGCTGATTGCTATGGTGAAGAGAACATAAGTGATTCAAAGGTGAACCAGAGGTCTCCGTGTAAGAGATGTGAATGTGAGCAGGATGGGGGAAGGCAGCCTGGCTCCATAAAATGCTTGGATTCTTTCTTATCTCTAAGCAGGGTCAATAGCAATGTGATATATATTTCATTTTTGCATGAATTAGTGAGTAACTTGTCAGTGAAAATGCCTTTAATTTGGAATCAGATTTGGAATGGGAGATAAGACAGTCGGGCAGCTTCTTCCTGCAACATCCTTATCTGAGAAAAAAATCTGGCAAAATGGGTCCTGCTTCACGAGAAGGAAAGGAAGCTCTGACGTAGCTAACTTGTGGCAACTAACAGAGGGTCAAATGCTGATGCAGGACAAGCTGTTTTCCTGTCCTAGGCATTAACAAGTCAATAATCATCCTAAGGCTTTTCCCTGACTTGTCCAAATCTGCCAAAGCACAATGAGCTATAAATTTCAGGGTTTTTTGCTCGGATTTTACAATGGGCAGGACTCATCCTGGTTAACTGCAGTAGTGTCAGACACTCCATTCTAATTCACTGGGGTCTCACTACAGAGCTTGGTTACTGAAATGGGAACTACCCTGCTTATCCCAGACAAACACCTTAGTATACATTGCACTGCCTTTTGAAAGTGTTTTTTTTTTTAATTATCTCAACCAAATAGACAACAAAATTTTATCACTTGACATTTGGGGGGGGGGGGGGGGAAATCCCACCTGTGGGAAATAGTATGTGCTTTCCTTGTTTAGTTTTACTAAATGCATAATAACATCTTTAACATAATGAGCTCCCAACTGGGATGCATTATGTGACTTTATTTTTCAGAAATCACAGAATGGTATGTGTTGGAACCTTAAAGGTCAGTCTTACTTCCACACAGATGAAAGAACTTGTATTTGGCCTGTACTGGCAACTAGAAAAAGAAAAGGCAGGGGACACACTCTCAGAAAAGAAATAGTCCTTTCACCTGGAAAATTTCTTACAGGAATTGTGTGGTCAACTTATTATTTGGCTTCAGTTCCATCTTTCTGGGGACCATTTTTTTTTAAACATTTTAAAAGCAGCGGGCTAAACCAAAGCACGATGTGGAAAACATTCATTAAAAATTTCACTATGTCATTGTCTACAGACTTGTAGGAGAGGAAGCAAGATCATAATTTAATAATGGTAATTATTTTTTCTCATTTTCTTGGACCAATAGCTCTCATGGGACTCAAGTTAAAGCTTTTTGAGACCTAAATGCTGCCTTGATTTCCATCATCCAGAGGGGCAGACCACTGAGTGAAAACTCTAGTTTCAGATGGTGTAAGGGAGATGCTCAGTGTCTCTGTTTGTCCCAGGGATGGATTTTACTCTCTACTCCTGCCTGTGTTCCTCATTTCTCACCACATGTTTGGACAGTGTCACCTGCCTTGATTACATATCTGGCTGAGATACAAGCCTTGATCATGACATTATACTATAAAATGTCACCTCTGAGAGGAAAACAGCTTGGGGGGGATCAGGCCAGGGTTTCCCTGCAAAAGAGATGAGTACCAGAGTACAGACACATCCACATTCTCAGCAGTCAGGTCTTAGAAGGTTTCATGGATGAAGGGCTGAAGGACCAAGGCCTGGAGAATCCAGCCAGTGCAGTCTTCTCCTGGTCATTGAAGCCACTTAGGTTGGCATTTCAAGGTTGATTTAAGACAACATCGTGAACTACAGGTACTTAACTGCTCAGCCTGCACCAGAAAATTCCAGCTCAGCTCCAGGAAAGCACAGTATTACAGGAGAAGGGCTTCCCAGAGGATAAGTCTTTCCAGTTGTGAGCTGGTAAACTTCACAGCACTAAACCAGGTCCTATGAACTCACTAACCTGGATCATTTTTGCTTTAAGGACTCCTGTGAGAGTTCTTTAAGAATTCAAGAGGAAAAGAAAGAAAGACGAGAAGCTGCGTAGACTGAAAGTCAGTGGGATTCCCTCCATAGCAGTTTCCTCTTCACTGTGCCATCCAGTTTAGGGCAGGAACATGAGGATGGTGTTAGAAACTTTTTATGTAAGTATTGAGAGTTGCTCAAGACAGGGAAAAAAATCTGTCTGGGGAATTGAGCCCTGCCAAAGTACATGGCTAACTCCCAGAGTCTCTGCTGTACAGCAGGCAAGGACAGCAGCAAGTACAGGGTAGCCTAGCACATGAGAGACTTTTAAAAAAATCTTTTTGAGATGAATTTACTACTCAGATCTCCAGGGCATTAATCAGTTCCGCTTTTACTGTTTCCCATCAACTAACCATCTGCAGGCAACACCTTTTAACAACTTGCTGTAATACATTTACTGGACATTTTGTCATTGTAGTATATTTGAGGTATCAAAAAACAGCTGGTAGAAGGCCATAAACAAAGACTTCATAACATATTGGTTATCATCAATGTAGTTTTGGAAGGCTAACCAAGAACGTTAATGCACAGCAATACTAAGAGGCATCTTTATGGTTGCCAGGAAGGCTAAAGGTTACTTCACTAATAATATGCAAATGGAGCCTTTACTGCATATAATGAATAATCACTTTAGATTAAAGACAGAAATTTCCTTTAGTAGTGCTTGCAATAAAACCTTTTTGCATGAATTTAATAATTAATTTAAAGAATTATCACTTCACTGCGCCTGAATACATTATTTATTAAATGTAATTGAAGTATTTATTAGGCAAGTAATAAATGACGGACAAGAGCAATGGGTGGTTTCACTGTTTATAAAATAGCCTCAGCCTGTGTTTACAAGCAGGGATGGTAGCCTTCCTGTATTGTTATAACACATAAATTATCTTCAGAAAAACAGAAATAATTGCTTGCATTACTTGGTGGATTTTCCTTACTATTTAGTTCTTCCGCTTGGATGTAAGAACAGGGGAGTCAGAATATTGTCACCACAGACTACATAACACTGCCAGTCTCCACTCTATTTATGTATGATCCTTCTTCTAACTCTGGACTCAACAAAATTTAGGTTGCTGGCATGTCTGTCCAGCATTTGACAGTCTCAGCCTATACATAAAGTCAGAGCAACTGGTAACAAGTAATTTACACATCAGAGTCTTCAGGTGAGAGTAGCACTGACTTACATTGACAGTAACAACAGTAGAGCTACAGAACAGTTTCAGTTTAAAATGAATTCATTAGAATATAATGAACTTAGTAGCAGGAGGATAAACAACCAGATCAGCAATCCCAGCTGCCCTTTTATGTTTTCTGGAAGAATCTAAAACTTTACCACTGGATAAACTGCTTAAAAACAGTAAGGCTGAAGTTGGTCCAAAATTCTGTAAGCAGCATCATGGGGCTTAGGAACACAAGGAAGCTTTCTGTGAGGGTAACTACTTCAATTCCTTATGCTATTGTACAAGGCTAAGCTGACAATTTTGATATTAATTGTTAGTAACATAGATCGACTAATAAAGAGATTTTATTTTCCTTCTCATCCAATAGTCTGCAATCAAGTTGTAGCAGAATTGTATAAAAAATAGTAATGACTTTAGGAGATACTCTTTGTGGAAAAAAAAAAAAAGCAATAAAAATTTCTAGCTTTCCATTCATCAGTGTTGCCCAAACAGTTTAAATTTAATGTGGAAAGATAATTTACTTCTGGGTTGGATTTTTTTTTTCTAAAAAATGCTGAATTTTTTCACTTGTAATAAAATATCTGGTTTCCAGACTAGTGCTGGTGGAAGAACCTGGACTCTTTGATATATTCATAAATGAAAGACCACGGTGTGTGTGTTCTGCTGTGAATGTATTCTGTCGCAGTCTATGATGCTCCTTTCATTCCCCATGATGATTCTTAAGGAATAATCTAAGGAATAAGGAATAATTCTGGGGAATGATCAGGATAATTGTGAATAATTAGAAATTGGGACTGGTTTTCACCCCACTGTAGTGGAAGGAAAGGAGTATGAAGATGTGGGAGTGGATAGCAATCCATCTGATCGTCCTTAGAAAATAGGTCTTTTATTATCCATATATGTAATCCCTAAGTGGTAAGGGGCAGTCCTCTGAAAAACTCAATTTTTTTTTGCTATAGTTTTTCCATGGCATTTTTTTTGTTATCATTTTAGCATACTAGATTGAAACATTTTATTACAAAATGGTTAAAGAACTGCTTCGGAGTTAATTGCCTTTATCTTCAAAAGCTTGTTAGATATTTTGTGTGAATAAGTTTCTTCTCCTACCCCAGTCCTCTGCAAATCCAACAAAGTCAGGGTAGCATGCTGGGCAAACATTTCCCCCAGTTTTCCCTGCAAAACCTTTCAAACAGCTTAATTGATTCTCCCACTTGACTATGTAGCACGAGAGTTTGATGTGGTAAGTTTATACTTGTCTATAAAAGTGAAAAAGTGATATACAAGAGACACTTGTGACTTGTGGTCCATTATCATGATTATTAACTTCTCTGAAGTCCTGTAATGAACAATCTGTCATTTACAAGCTGGTAGTACATCATCACCTAATGTGCTGAATACTTGTATTTCTAGAAAGCTAAGGAACAATCCATTAAGCAGCCTGTCACACCATAACAGATCTTTACTAGTCTTAGACAGAGGGCTAACCGGAATCTCTGAGATTTCTGTGTGTCTTTTGGATTTTGTCTGCAGAAATAAAGTGTTCACATGCCCTGGAAATCTTGGCACAATAGCTGGTGTCCAGCTCACTCGTGTATTTATGCATCAGAGATGCCTGCCATGCCTATCTGCTGTCATCCTCTGGCACATTACTGTGATTTATTGTCTGGAAAATTCATTTCTGCTTGCGTGTCTGAAGAGGTGTTTTCAGCTGTGTGTCTGAGGATTACTTTTGGGAGTTTTCTCAGATGGCTTTGAACTATATGCTTGACTTTTCTAGTCACATTCTGTTGTGGAAAAGTTTAGTACCTGAGCCAAATTACCTTTAAATCCTTGCTGTTACACCTTCTTACTCTATCTACAAGTACCCTGAAAACATTCCTGCTTCAAAAAACATGCTACCATTTTCCCTTCTGTGCCCATTTTCAGAAGTTTAGCTGATCTGATATACTGGTGTCTAGAACGAGGTTTTCACTGACTTGAATTCGTTATTTTCAGCCAGATTTCAGACATTTCATTACTAGACAAAAATTACCCAGTGAACACTTTGAGCACTTTATGCATGAGAGGAAACTTTTCATATGCAAATCATATGAACAAAAGCTTTTTATTAAGAACATATTCATAAATAATTTACCAATGGCTACAAAATTATTTATAGTCAATAATCTGATTGTTACCAAATCAAACAAATAAATGGATGATATGGCATAGGAAACATCTTTTATTGATATGTTTATCCCCATCTTTATCAGATGTCACTTCTGTCAGCAGCAAGCTTAAAATATCTACGGATCATTTCTGAATCTTTTAGCACTGTTTTATATTAGCACCTTTCAAAAAATATTGACCTATTCATAATGTTCATTTTTTATAGTCCAATAAATGCTTCTAAAATCATCTACACTTGCTTCCTCTGGGATATTTATAGGAAAACTTATACCAGTGTGTCAAACTCTTGTGACAGACTTTTCCTTAAAGCAGACATAACAATGTTTCTTTGTCATGTAAACTCACGCTCAATAAATAAGAATTTTGGTTATCAATTTTAACTTCAGCCAGCCATTAACTCTTTAATGCATACTCAAGGTGATTAAACTGCAACAACAAACCCAGCTACAAAGGTGTATCTGTTGTCCTCTGGTTTTGTGTCCGAAAAAGTAACAGTCAGTTGCTTTAGGCAATGGGAAAATTTCCCTATCAGGTGGATTTTTAAGAAGCTTTTATGCTGTATACATATATGTTTTTAAATCATGCACAAATTTGGGGAATGTAAGAGGGTGAACTTAAACACATATGACACACATGTGTACTTGATAATTTCCACTATTTATGTGTAGCTGCGTCTAAATAGCCCAAAGCCAAAATACATTCAAAGACTACTCAGTAGTTATGAAGAAAGCCTTAACAATCACAGTTCTTAAAGTGCTAGGATATGATGCACAGTCAATAGCAATAGAGTTGAGCAAAAATATCACCCCACAAAATACAGTGTAAACAAAATGATTAGCAACTTCCCAGCCTCAAAATAAAAAATGACAACAACCTTGATTCATAAAGCAAGTAGGCCTCCTTTGGCTCCAAAATAAATACCAGCTTGTGAGACTGTTTGACTATATGAAGCACCTGGCATGCTCTTGATACTCTCCAGGTTGTAAATTATAATGAGAAAATTTCACAGACCTGAGCTCAGTGACCCATGTGGTTCTCTTCATCTCTGTGTTCCTGTGATTAACTATTCAAACAAGATCTACAGAACCTGTTCTAACTGATCTGCTTATCTTCAGATGCTGAGGAATACCTCTCCATCTGTTTTCCATGTATCCATCCCCATGGCACCTGGGATAATTAAGCATTAAAAGTGCAGGCAGGACTTCAGTCAGCCTGTTTGAGCTATTGCAACCTGAGCTTTGCTTCAGACCCAAACCTTTAGATGTACTTAGGGGTGGGCCTCTGCCTTTAATAAAGCTCCCAGCTTTGCCTGATTTTCAGATGCTGAGCCACTTTAAGGTTCTGAAGTTCAGTGGAGATGATCTACATCCAGGAGGATTCAAAGAGTTGACCAGGTCACCAACTAGGTCTTGAGAGGGTTTCTTTTTTAAGAGCCTGTGGTTTAGGGCACCACATAGGTGAAGAGACAACCCCAAAAGCAGTTGAAAGACAGATGTCTAAACACCATCAAAATCCCACGTGTCTACACTCGTATAAAGATCATTACTTTTGTTGTTGTAGAAGACATCTTCAAATTTCCATTCTTTTTCACAGACACAACATTAGCTCTTTGCAAAGCAGTTACATACAGAACGCCTGAACCAAAAGGCAGTGCAGGCAGTAGGTTGCCACATGGGAAGCACTCAGTTAAGAAGACCTTTATAGTTGGGCTTTTGCTTTTCTTCCTTAAAAATCAGAAAATTTAATTGTTGAAGAATATTTATTGTCTATCGAATATAGTATTTTTCTTCTGTTTTATTAAAAATGCCCTTCCTACTTTACCTCCTTGTGTTCAAATTCATCTGCTCTACCTCTTTTTCTTAATTTACTATTCTAAATATTTGTCATTAGGGTATTTGAAAAAAATAAAAAATAAAAATAAATAATTAAAAAAAATTTAAAAAAAGAGGGAGGTCCTCATGGCTTTCAAGAAGAAAAGACTTAAACAGGCTGATGATTAGTTTATACAATGATTTGTCTCTTATGTTGTTTAGAAAGCCTTGACTGTGAGACAGCATTTTTTGTCATATGTCATGCACACTCTCACATTGAAGCAGCCTTTATTTGACCTCTTAATCAGAGTGCCAGTGTAAAGAAAAAAGAGAGATACAAGATAGCTTATATAAACGCCAAGTTGGCTGTGTTCCTCTGAACCATCTGCACTTCCAGTCATGGTCAGACTAAATGTCTGCTAATGGCCCCCTTCTTCTGTGATCCATTTATATGTCCCTCTTTCACTTTTTTCTTTTTTTTTTTTTAAGTGAAAAATAAATGTCATTATTGGACTTGATCTGCTTCAATGCAGCTGTGAATTTCAGGCCTAGAAATGCAGCCAAGGAGAAGTCAGACAGCAAAGCCTTTCTGCTTAGAGAAGCAAGGCCAAAACTGCTGATTTGGCTTCATTTTGATACATGATATTTTTTTTTTTTAACCTATAAATTTTAATGTGGCCCTTAGAAGACAAATTTCAAGCTGATTCTTTTTCCATTTCTTTATTTCTTTCTCCACCCTTTAGAAGCAAAGTGGTTTGTTGGACTCATTCTGAGTTATAATTACTGGACCTTGCAATTTGTTAATCCATCTGCAGGTAGGATGAAACCTTAAATCCAAACAATGTGGCTGAGAAGAAAGTGTCCAGGATTGGTTTCCTGGAGGAATAGGCTTTGGCCACAAACAGTGTAATCTCCATGGTGCTTTGGTAGTAGTGGAAGGTGTATTTTGTGAGAACCAGGAGAGAGGAAACAGAGAGGAGCCAGTAAAACAAGACTCTGAGTCCTGTTGAGATCTCCAGGTACTGTCACATAAATAACAGCTAATCGTTGTTCCTTAAAGCTGCATATGAATCTTTAGTGCTTCCTCTTAGAGCCTGGCTTTTTGCAACAGTCTATCTTTGTGGTGATGATTTTCCCTATGGTCAAAAGAGACTTAAATAATCAAGTATTGAGTCATTTTCAGCAGCATTGACCCATTGTTCACAGGTTCCACATACATTTGTAAGAAAACTACCCATCCTTGCTTTTCCAGGCTTTGTGAGTGAGGCCCTGCTCTGATCTGGACATCCCACAGCTGGGACAAGGTCCTGTATTAGGGGGTGTACATGGCCCTGGCAGCAGCTCTTCATTCACATCACGGTGAGGTTTTGGACTCAAACCTGACTCACTCTCTATGAGGTCATTCACCACACTGAACCCTTCCTTATAATTCTTCTTTTTGCTTATGGTATAAAAGCATCCAGTCACCCCAGGACTGAGTGACTTGGGAAAACACACGGGTGAAGTGTCAGCATCTGCAAGGGCCTCCTGAGGGTGTATCATGCAGGTTTTGCCTACTGAAAGGCTGTTCCTCCTGCACACAACCACCCACTCCTCACCATTCTCTGTTGCCTTGTCAGGAAAAGGGGAGAACTCAGGGAAAGGAAATTATTTTTTAAATTAAATCAGTGCACTTATGTGTCACAAATAAATAAATAAATAAATAAATAAATAAATAAATAAATAAATAAATAAACAAATAAATAGCGGGTACTAAGCTCCATCAGAAAGGTGATATGGAAAGATAAGCTTTCAGAGTTCCTCTTGGAGTCTTTAAACTATAAACTGACATGTACATGTGAATAAACTCCCCTAAAGTCTGCCTAGAACCTGTGACTGATTTGATGTGTAGATACACCATTGTAACTTTCCTCCCATTAAAGCTGAGGGCTGGGATATTCAAGGGTACCAAGGTTTCAATTGAAAATGAATAATACCTTGAATAGTCTTGACTGAGGGTCTTGAATTAGTGCCCCCATGTCTATATTTCAGAACCTACACATGCATTATCATTTTCAAGGGTGCCCAGCACTTAACAGCCCTTACTGACATCAACAGAGAGTGCGTTGTGCCCAGGGCTTCTTCTGAAGAGGAAAGCTGCAGTGGACTGAGCCCTGTCTGCCCTTTGTTATGGCCAGGTGATAAAACTCAGCTCTCCCATGTGTCTCCTTTGCTGCACGGTTATTTGAGTGCACAATCCACTCCCCTCCAACCAGAGGTGCTCAGCACAAGGGGCTGTCCTCAGATGGTGTTCACCTTACAGTCCGTTAACCTGGCAGAAAAGAATTTTTTTTTTTTCCCCTCCATCTCCTTTTCCCAAGAGACATCTCTGTGTGTGTGTGTGTGTGTGAGTGTGTGAGCGCGTGACCTTTCGGAGGGTCTTATTTTCTGGGCAGAAAGCCAAATGCTACACATCCTTCCCCGCCATGGGCTGTCTCAAGCCCTGGTGAAGACAGCAGGTTAGATCAACTCTTTGTGTAATGGCTGGCTCCGCCGGCTTTGGCAGGCGGGGGAGAGTTTGTGTTTGGAGATTCTTGGAATTAAAAATAAAATCAGCGAGGAGTGCGGGGAGCAGAGGCCGCTTTCGGCTCTCCCCGTGTTAAGCCCTGATCAGGGCCGGGCAGGGAAGGGGATCCCGGGCGCGTTGCAAATGAGGCTGGTTGAGCCAGCACTAATCGAGCCTTTCTGGCAGGTGTGGATTTCCCGGCAGACCCCAGCCTGACACCTATTCATGAGCTGCTCTCCCCGCAGCCCTGCCTCAGAGGCCCCCAAGGCCAGGTTTCGAAATTGCTTCCTTCAATTTAATCCCGAGTTCAACAAAACTGGAACAACTGTGGAAACCTCAGCGGTGCGGAGCGCTGAAGTAAATTGTGGGTGTAGCTCAGGAGTTAGAGATGAGCTGTGCCTCCTCTTCCTCTGTTCTCCTGGAACTGCAGGGGCTGATTTATATGTATAGGCAGATTCTACTTGTGAGCAGAATCACACAGGCTCACATCGCCAGGAATAACACCATTACTTTTAATGGAAATAAGCCATTCGTGACCCAAAGCTCCCAAATAGTTCCACACAGTGTGTTGAATACATAAAGTCTAAGGTTTCCTTCTAAAGAAATATGCTGGGGTATTTGTTCCAACGTAGAAGAAAGGAAAAATTTAAAAAAAAAAAAAAAAAGAATTGCTTTAAATTGCTTTACTAGGCTTTCTCCTCCCTATGAAAATCTTCTTTGTGGAAGCAGCAGGTACCGGTTATAAAAGCAGAAAAAAATTAGTGGTGAATAAGACTATAATACAGGAAAGCTAATCCTTGTAAAAAAATAGTAGTAATTATTGCAAAATTCTATTCATAGATAAGTAGAGCCAGTGCAGAAATAACCAAGATCCTCAGCCAATCACTGTTTCAAGTTGTTGATAATTATTAATTATGGTGGATTCTCTGTTTCATTTGAAATAATCTACCCAACAGCCAGGGTTGTAGGTCATGCACTCATAGGATAGAAAACAGCTAAAACCATGAGTCTACTCTTTCATAAAGAAATGTTTGACCAGTTTTCCTACAAAAGCCTGGGAATAGGACTAAAATCTTAAACCCTGTCTGTATGCACTAGATACATTCTGGTCCTGATCTTGTACTACTGAATTCAATAAGAATATGGCTAAGCCACTTTGTGGAAGAGGTTCTTGGCTGTGTTTTATATGTATTTCCTTTCACTTTCTAATATTCTTGTCCAAAGTTTTATGCTGTGAGATTTATAATTGCAACAAAGAGGATTAGTTTAATATCAATTTTGCATCTGTGTCGACACACAAAAGTACAAGAAAAACCCACTACTTGGATCAAATTCTGAGGAACATAAACATTGGTGTGAGCAGCTCAGAGAATATCAAAGGTGCTACAATATGAAGTCTAATTAAGATTGATAGAGGGAGAAATGTAACAAAAAAAAGAAAAAAAAAAGTGTGTGCCATGGCACATGCTGAAGGAAACATTTGTTGATTTTCAATGACTTCTCTTTGCCCCCTACAGTGCAATTCTTACAGTTTTATAATTACATACCCTGTCATATGAATAAATAAACAGGTGCCAACAGAACTGACTTTTTGGAACTGGGAGCCTGTAGACAACTCCTTCATTATTTTCAGGGGGAAACTTCCCCATAGTATCACATAAATCCATATACTGGCCTCAAATGAGGGTGGCATCTCATGTCGAAACACAAGAAAGAGAAACAAAGTCAAATGTTCCTCATGTGACCATAGTGAATACCCAGGACACGTTGGGGAGGATGCAACTGAAACACAGGTATCTGTACAGGGCTTAGTGTAAATACCCAAAACGGTTGTCCCTTCTTCCATGAATGGCTGAACCCATAGTTTAGAATAAAACAAAAGTTATAGGTTTGTGGCCAGCTTCTAAACTCATAATAACCTTGGTGAATAAAAGTACCAAAACACTATATTTCAAAGCTTCTGAGCGTCTATTTCTATAAATTAGATTGTCTGCTGCTGAATATTATGCTAATATTGTGCTAGTAGTTACAACTCAAGATGGAAGAAAATCAACTAATTAATTCATTTTCTCTTTCGGTGGTTTCTATTTTACTTTTTCATAGCAAAGTGAACTTAGTTTCTAAGGGCTCGTGTCTTCTTTATAGAATGAAAGGAGGTGAATGAATAGAGACACAAAAAAGCAAGGGACTTTAGCCCTTCTTTCTCAAGCCCAAACCCTGCTGCTCTGTTTGCATCAGTCACCCTCAACTTCTCTAGTTTAGGAATCGTGGAATGAATTGTTCCTTGTAGCACAGTACTTCCCAGAGACCCAGCTGTATCAGCTGTGCTCCGTGCACACCTAGACACACGCTTTCCCTCGTGAACTCAGCTGTCTAAATTGAGAAGATAACGAGAAAGGGAAGAAAACTCTCTACAGGTCATCTGTTTTAGAAATTAAACACGGATCTTCCAGTCCAACAAGGACGAGGCCCATTAGCCCTGCTTTCACCTGTGTGTTGGAGATGTTTGGAGACCTTATAGAGATGATTGTGTACTCAGCTTATTACTAAGATCACTAACAAATTTAGCACAGCCTATTAAGTGTTCAGGTACTACGGTAATTAGCTCAGCCTAAAATCCTCACCAGATAAAATAAGTGCAGCAGAATGACCTTTAAATCCCCTTGCCTTGGTTTTGACACCTTATCAGCATTTCACAGTTCCTTCTTAATATATGATGGTGTAGAGAGGTTCATAATTCATTTCGGCTATTGAATCCAAATATGCAATTATTGTAGGAACACTCACAGGCACTTCATACAGAGAACATTTGTATTTGAGGCCTGAAATGGGTTCTTCCATGGAAACCATTTCTAGCGACTCAGATGGTGTCAAGCTCACAATAAGCAGAGAGCTTCATTCCCAGCAGAACTTAGCAGTGTGGCTAAACCATTCCTTGAATTATTGTCTGCAATTTAAGATGAATCAGAGACAGGCTCTTCTCCTTCTGTCAAAATCAGAATCTGAAACCCTTTCAAATAGCCTTTGTGTTCTTTGGAGTGACTCCTGTCCTCCCACAGGGTTTGTTGGCAGTTTGGTCAGAGTTTAAGGCACTTTGGGTAAGGCCGCCCTTTCAGTGTTGTTACTCACAGGGTGGTGGGCAGGGATGTGGTCTGTCCTTAGGAATACTCTTTACAGAACAGAGAGATGAACAGGAGACATGTCACAGTGGTGGGAGTAGAACAAGGCAGTACTGATAGCTCTTCTTTGGAGGTTTGATCTCTACATCTTCACACGCCAGAGAGTCTCATCCTGTCAGCCTCGAAGAGGGTGAAGAGTAGAGCTATTTCACCAGTGCTGCTGGATTTAAGCCCTTAACTAGGACTGAAATTTGAAAATGTTGAGCTTTTGATTATATGTCAAAATCTGTAGAGTGGTAGGAGCAAGAGATGGCTAATTTGCTCTCTAAGGGAGTCTCTTGTAGCTTTTCACTGGTTACTCTTTCGCATAAGACCAGTTCCATTCACCATTTTAGGTGAATAGTTACAAGTTCAGGAAAAGAGTTGTTTATCAAAAACTATGAGCAACAGTCACCTCTGATGCTGCTGAGGAAACCTAAACCAACCAGGTCTGAACGAGTAAAGATTGCTCCTCTCTCTTTTCAGAAATCCTTTGACTTCAACTACACCTTTGACTTCAACTACATTGATGAAACCACCATCCTACTACAGCACCAAATATATCTGAAAGAATAAGGTTGTCTAAAACCTCAGGATTTCCTAAAAGTCTCGAGCTTTGCAAGCATTTTCCTCCTGAATATAATCGTTGTCTAGTAGAGCTGATGAGGAAAAATCAACATAGTCATACAGTTCTAGCATGGAGTTAGCTTCAATCAGCCAGGGAGGGATGTGGACAGAGCTAGTATTTCAGGCTGTCTTCAAAAGCAAAAAACAAACATTTTTTTAAATTCCTAGCAAAGTATTGTGTGCTGTATTATTACCATTGCAATTAAACTGTTGGGCTTGAAACCTCAGAGTATAAGAGCTGTGGATTTCACCTACTTGGAGACAGATTACGTTTTCCTTTTCCTGGAACCTAGTTATAGCAGTGACAGATAGAGAGAGATACTCTTGTGATTTATATCATAGCTGCCACCATGATATGTGATCACTTACAGTGGGACACATGGATGCCAGTAAACCAAGAGTTACTTAGATTTCAAATCCTATAATGTGTTGGCAGAAATCTTATGACTCCATTAAGTTGTGTTATTCTGTATGGAAAATAGGCACATCAATCATCTTCAGTTACATATTTAGAACTCGTGATATTTGAAAGAACAATGATCTTTAAGATATAAAAATAGTATACTCAATTAATCTATTCTGCTCTCTCACAGACTCAGTTCGGGTTACATGGCAAGTGAAATTGTCCCAGTGATTTAAATCCACAGCAGGGAGTACTAAAATTAACATAGTGCTGAAGGTCGGGTGAGAATAATGTGCATGCACAATGGAGCTGTGATCTATCCCAGAGCTTTGCGCAGCCTACCAGAAACAAAGATAAAGTGAGGGAGTGATCGGTGATGCAGTAGGAAGAGGAACGATGTTATGGGTGCTTGTCATTCCCTCCAGGAGGGTGGAGTTTTGTATCCTCGGCTGGAGGTTTGATATTCATGAGCTGAACTTCCACTGCAGTGGGGGAAATCAAGGCAGGGATAGACTGCACGGGTGCGCACAGGGAATGGCTGTAAATGAATTATTTTGGAATACATGGCTACATGGCAAGCAGAATGGCTGATACAGAGGAGGGTAATGGCAGTGGACACTTGTCCTGGAGAATTCTAGCTCCAGAGACATCATGGTGCAGGATAGTTCTACTTTCTGCTCTCCTCCACCCTTCTGTACATGAAATCAGGTATTCAGGGGCAAGGGGAACACTGCAGGAAAGACAAACTGTTTTTCTCTAGTTATGTTTTGCCGCTGGTAAAAGGGGGAAAAGAAAGAGCCAAAATGAAGTGGAAAGTGCCAGACTGGATCAGACATATGGACTAGCTAGTGAGCATCCAATCTCCAGCAATGGTATCTGGGCTTAGTACCTGCATGGAATGTGTACTAAGTGTGTAGAAGGCAGATGTTGCATGATTTATTCTCAGTGTGTGTTTCACCCTAAATCATACCAGTTACAGATTGATCTTAACCTTTAAAAATGAAGTCTTACATTCCTTGATCATTCTGGATATTCCTGTTGCTTGTGTAGATCTTACTAATTTCTTGGCCCAAATGACATCTTGTGGTGAGAAGTTCCATACCCTGGTGCCAGAATTTCAGCCTTTCCTTGGTTTTGAATTTCTTGCCTTTCCATTTATCCAAGGTTTTATGTTTTAAGTTGTTTTGCATAAACATACATAGTTCATAGTTTATTCTTAGTTTTCCAAATGCATTGTGTGTCTCAGAACTATATGCTGAACCTCTTTAATATTGAAAGCTTTTGTAGGACGGACTAAATGTCTCTACCCATCTGACAACCAGGGTAAGAAAAGCATGAGTTCAACTCTTTCCTTGTACAAGAAACAATAGTTTTACTTTTCACAGAATATCCTCAGATGGAAGGGACCCACAAGGATCATCAGTGTCCAGCTGCTGCATCATTTATCTCTACTGTCATACCTTTAAGGGTGAACAGATTTCCCACGTACAGCAACCCCAGACTTTCTTGTATCACTTTGCATAAAACAATGAACAATTCAGATGGTTCAAAAGAGGAAATTTCGGTTGGTTATTTCAACATATTGCCCAAAGGCATATTAATAGTGGGGTGGATGGGATGACACAAAACCAAAACCATAATGAAATGGTGTACCTCATTATACAGTGAAGCCCAAATTTCTCCTCCTGTTTCTGGAGACCTTGTAGTTTGCAAGCACAGATGCAAGCAAAAATGCTTAGGCAATGCAAACACGAAAGTGGGATCTAACCACAGTATTTGACTACCAAAGGCAATTTAACAGAATGAGAGATCAAGGCTCTTCTCAGAGAGGAATCACCAGATGTAGCAAAGGCAATACCCACTGGATATAAGGAAATCTTTTTCACTTGTAACATGGTTATACATGGAAACAGTTATGCAGATCTCCTTCCTCAGAGATTTTCAGGGCTCAGCTGAACAAGACCCTGAGATACAGGACCTAACTTTAAGGCATGACTTGCTCTGAGCACAAGGTTAGACAGATGACCTTCAGAGGTTCCATTCCAGTCTGAACTATTCTATAAATTTGCAGAACCATATGATGCCTGCCTGGGGGTAAACCACCTGAAATTTGTCCAAGATACAAAATCGTATTTAGGATTCAACTATTTAGAGCTCCAATTCAGACCTTTAGCTTCAAAAGCAAATTTCTCAGGAGAATTAAATGTTTCAGAGGAAAAAAAAACCCAAAATTTTATTTTAGGAAGATTTTTTTCCTCCCACAAACATTGTCCAATGCTAATTAAATTCTATATTTGAACTTCAGTCACTGCTCAATGATGAACCTGCTGCCATCATTGCCTGACAGTTATTTGGATTTATGACTGTAGAGAAACCTAAAGCTGAGGAGAGATTAAATCAAGCTAAGTAAAAGAAAGAAAGAAAAAAAACAACATTGTGTTTTGACTACAAATTTAAACCACCAGAAGAAAAGGCTAAGATTTTGTGAGTCTGATTATGCAGCAAGTGCTGATCTGAAGCAATGGAGTAGTTCCATAATTATACCTATACCTCCTCTACTTTTCATCAGGAAGCAGTGTTTTGGCACTGATGAAAAAATCCTTCCTGATAAGGAAGGGAGAGAAAAGATTTGGGGCATTTTTTTTTTTTTTTTTGCATAAAACCAAATTGAGAATCCCATGAATTGTCTGTTACTGGGTAATGTATCACGGTTCAGAGACCTTACATCCAGTACTCAGTGAAATTGTTGCACCCACACAATGCATCTCAGAGGTTCTAAGGATCTATCAGATATACATAAAAAGAATATATCCATGGGGCAGGTGTGCTGCAAGCCCTCTCAACAGAGATGGTTAGTAGTGATTGAGGTTATGGAGCAGACTTGGCCAAGGGTATTCTCAGCATCTCTGTTTTATGCACCTTTGTACTCTCTGACCATACCCCTCAGTTTCAGAGTGTTCACTAATCTGCAGAACATGATGGCATGAGGACATTTAATCCTGTTGTTCACTGGCAAAACAAGTTCAGGTCACTCTGTCCCTTAGAGAGCTGGTGCAGAGCACTGCAGAGAGTAACACTGGTAATGAATGGATAGAGTGATGGTGTAATTACATCTGACATATGTTGTTATAAATCAAACCTGACAGAACTCCCAGCATTATTTTACAAAGCTCTGTGCAGACTGGAATGCCCAACTATTTCAAGCAAAACATAAAACTAAAATCCTGACCCTTCTTGTCTTTAATGAGACTAAAACCATATTTTAAATAACTGGGCTGTGATGACTGTGAGGCAAAGAATTTCCTGATCAAGGGCAGTAAGATATACATTAAAAAGAGTGGGTAGATTGAGGTTTTCCCTCTCTCAGGGATGTAATAGAAAGCTGTAATCACTAGGTGTGTAATATTGGCACCTGGACTTCTCTCTGTGCTCCCAGCAACAAGAAAAGAGGATGATGATCAGATCTTTAAAATAAAACAAACAAACAGACAAGCAAACATGTATATAAAAGAGTAAAAATACTTTTCTCTCAAAAAGATGGAAATTATGTTGCTGGTTCTCAGTGAAAGCTGTCCATATTCCATGCTGAATGCAGGGAGAATAAAAGTCATAGACAGGAAGGGTGTCTGGAAGTCATATCACAGAATCAAAGAATCACAGAAATGATTGGGTTGGAAAAGCTCTCTAAGGTCATTGAGTCCAACCATTCCCCCAGCACTGCCAAGACCACCACTAACCCATGTCGCCAGATGCCACATCTACAATGCTTTTAAATCCTTCCAGACACCACTGCCCTGGGCAGCCTGGGCTGGACAACCCTTTCCCTGAAGAAATTTTCCCGAATATCCAATCTAAACCTCCCCTGGCATAGCTTGAGGTTGTTTCCTTTCATCCTGTTCCTTGTTCCCTGGGAGCAGAGGCTGACCCCCACCTGGCTCCCCCCTCCTGTCAGGGAGTTGCAGAGCCAGAAGGTCCCCCCTGAGCCTCCTTCTCTCCAGGATGAGCCCCCCCAGCTCCCTCAGCCAATCCTGCTGCTCCAGACCCTTCCCCAGCTCCGTTCCCTTCCCTGGACACGCTCCAGCCCCTCAATGTCTGTCTTGTCTGAGGGGCCCAGGACTGACCCCAGCACTGGATCACCACTGCAGGCTCTTGGCAGCTCCCTCTGCTTCCCCTGATTTTCTCCGAGCTTGGGAAACCCCTCTGTGCACAGCACTGATGTGCTCAACTTCCAGTCGTGTTGGCACTGGAGCTGCTCCCTTGGTGACTGATCACGACCTCCTTCCTGCCCTGAATCCCTCATGGTTTTGGTTGGAAATAGAGCTATACAGTGTGTCCTGCTCTGAGGGCAGTGCTGGGTGACCTGCAGAGGTCCCTTCCACGAAATTACTGCAAGATTCCATGATTCCCTTGTAAACCGTTGTGTAATAGTCAGAAACATCCATCATACTTGGCTGTAATCCAGTTCATATTTCTTTTTTTCCCTAGCAAAGATTGAACTAAAGAATTATACAATTTTGCAATTAAAATAAGAAGCTTTAATTAAATTGTGTTCTCTTGTTTCTCCTGAGACTACACAACCTTTGAGTTCCCACTGACAATATTTCACACTGACACACCAGAGGGGTTTATTCCTAGAATTTTTTTGTTATTCTAGTTCTAAATGTTCCATGAGAAGAAAGGAGTGGCTTCAAAGTGAGATTTTCTGTGTTTCCTGAAGTTTTAATCTACTAAGATTTCCAAACACTTAGTAGCTATAAGAAATGAAAACAGGAAAGTCTAATGGGAAGGTTTATAAAATCAATCCAACATTGAACTGCAAAATATTAGTACTGCATAAATTAAAATAATGCCATCAGGATGTATATGCCTCCCCTTTAGCCATTTCAGCTATTTTCCCGTGATGACCAGAAAAACCTACAGTATCTTCTTGTTCTTAATTATATTTTGTTTGACAAAACAAGGCAGAGGTTTGCAAACTTCGTCTCTCTCCAGTTAAGTCATGAAGATCCATCCTGTCACTTTCCTCTAACAAACCAGTTCATCTTACAGAGCTGGCAAGTGCTGAATAGTTTTCACCAGGCTTGCCTGTGTAACTGCCTTACAAAGTACTCAGAATTGGGTATCAGTCAAAACAAGCATATGCAAAAATTTACCATTTTAGCAGATGGAGTCAGAACAGCTCACTTGCATGCAGTAAAAAGCCATAATATTTCCACAGCTGGCAAGTTTCCTGTGGTCAAAAAGGATTGGAGCTTTTGTTTTCTGAGACAGAAGACCTAAATCAAGTTTTAATTCAGAAAACATTTTGTGTTTCAAATATCAAGGTGCTTTACAGATTTTGCCCCCTCAAAAGATATAACTTAAAGGTTTAAGCTATTTGGACAGGGAAATTATATCCCTCATCTTCTGTCCCGTATCCTGAAGCAAAACCAGTGATATGGTATAAGCTCAGTTTTGGCTTCTGTGCCTTTTTTTTATAATCAAGCTTTTCTTGATTGCTTCTCTACATCCAGAGATCTCACCTCTTGCCTCTCCTGACCAATATAATTGTGTCAACAGAAGTCTGCAGTACAGAGGAGATCAACTTCAGAATTTTATTGTGCTGCGTCTGTGAAGTCCAATGTAACAGGAGAGTGTGTTATGAAACCAGGCAATAATATTACACTGTTATGAGTCACTTAATATACACTGGTTTTGTCAAGAGCAAAAACCCTTTATCAGAAGCAACGTCTGTTGGAAAGTTAGCTAGTTCTGATAGCAGGTTCCTAGACTAGAGTTGTCTTGTTTGTGAGGGAGCCAAAATCTTGTTATAATATATAATATATAATCTATGTAAATTGAAGCAGTGTTTGTCCACACATTTCTTGACATCGGAACATTTTAAACCAAAAGAAACATTGTCAGAGCTGAAAACTGTTATGAGGTTGCACTAGTTCCAAAGGATATTTCAAGCAAAGGGATAATGCTTCTCCTACTCTGCATGGCTTGGGGGTAGGTACTGACATAAAGTTTATAGCTGTGACTTTTGAGTCCTTGCCCTGACACTGAGGTGGATGAAGGATGGCCAAATCCTGTTCAGAATTAGAAAGAATAAAGTCCTGATATTTTACCCCGCATCTGTGTTTCAGACTCTCCTTATAACACAAGATTCAGCTTTACTTTAGAATGTGGATGTTACCACCTCCATGCTAAAGAAGTCAAATGTCATATTTTCTTCCCAATGGGATCTTCTTTTGAAGCGGACATAAACTGAAATTGAGAAAGTTGCTGTGAAATGGATCTGTCACCATCCAGCCCCCTCTATTTTAGTATGACCCTCTCTTTAAGCACAGGGGTGGACTGAAAAATCTGGGTTCTCCTCCCAACAGTTGCCACAGTGATGGGGCTTTTTGGCAAAAAAAAAAAGGTCAAAATATGTTTCCACATTTCTATGACTGGTAGAGCTTGTTGTTGTTCAGAGGGCATTTTGTCACTTCCAGCTGTATGCTCTATTATTCAAAGGCAGCATTTCAAAGGAAAATTGCTTTCCCTTGTCCTACCTCCCTGTTTTCTACAGGCTGCTGTTGTACTGCCGCTATGCTCTGTAAAATCTCTACTAATGCTGCTCTCTGGCTAAATAGAAAAGATTTATCCCTCTGATTGCATGTTGAAACTGCAGTTGTAAGATTGCTTGACTAAAGTCTAACCATATTCAGGCAAATAAATGACCAGGTTTCGTGGAAGCTATCCATGTATACACTCACAGTCTAGATATGGTAGTTAATTCTTCTTAAATATAGTAATCAGAGCAAAACCCACATGGATGGGCTTGCTTTATACAGTCCTGAAGTGTTTAGGCTGATGCACCACTTTACACCACCTCTGCAAGTGGGCAGTTTTGGCCCTCTGTATGGATAGCAGCTTCTGAAAAGTTTGGAAGTATCCATCTCTCCTCTCTAACAGTCTAGCTAACACAATTACTGGGACTCACATGTGGACATTCAAAGGTCCAAATGGCCAGCCATCTAAATTATGGTGGCTATATAGGTCCCAGCTATATAGGAAAGATGGTGCCTTCCATCCCAAATTTCATTAGCAAAAGGAGGCTGAAAGAAAAATAATAATAATACTAAAAATAATAATAATTAAAAAAAAAAAAAAAAAACACACAAAAAAAATGTAGAACTGAGTCCTTGTTGAGTGCAGACCCTGCTGAACCAGGACCACCTGCCTTCATTCTAAATTCACTCTGGCCACTCCTTCTTTCCCACCACCTCTTGATAATAGCATTAGATATCAGACACCTTCTTAAATTTCCACAGATTTCCTGTTACTTTTCATTAAAGAAAGAACCCACTGATGCAGGCAGAAATTTTCCCCTCTAGCTAGATAACACAGGACACAACGGTGAACCTCCACAGAGCACCACATTGGCCTTGACAGGGAGGTGGTTCCTTGTACAATATTTTAACAGACAAATATGCAAGGAAAAGAAAAACAAAACAAAACCAAAAAAAAAGGACAGTTACCCTGTGAAATGAAAGCTCTATGATTTAAAAAGCAGCAGTGTGTGTGAGGGAAGGAAGGAAGGCTGGGGGATGGAATGGCAGATTTCACTTGCCAGGCCAGGGGTAACGAAAAATTGTCCTGATCCAATAGACCATGTGAAAGGATATTACTGGGGTATGAAAAAATTCTTTTGGGGGGACAGAATGTATTTTTCCTGCCCTTTCTCTAAAGCCCTGTTATTTTTCTGTTCTTTGCTTACATCTGTTAAATGCTGGAATGTCTGCAGGGACGTTTTTAAAAGCTGCACAATGTCAATTAAATTTGCCGAGCAGTATATCTTTTTGGAGTACGTGTGACCTTTTCTGTTTGTCATTTCCTGGGCATCACACCAAGTGATCCTCTTAGGATGCTGGCTTTGTGAAGCAGGCCCACAGCAGCAGGACTGCAGGAACTGCAGGTTTCTGGGACCGCTGCCAACCTCCGGATAATTGCCATCAGCAGGAAAGAGCTAGAAAAGCTTGGCTGAGTCCATCTTTTACAGATAGATTGACCCCTTTCTGCCACTGCAGAATAACAGTCAGAGAGAAACACATATCCAAAAAGAGAGAGAAGGGAGGGGAGGAGGGGGGGAGAGAGGAATGATTACAGCAGGAAGGCTACATCTGATCAGAACAGGGGAGATTTGGAGGTTACGCTCGCTGCTTCGCCATTGCCAATATTTATAACATCTTCTGTTTTAAGACAGACAAATCTGAGAATGAAGCTTAAATGCTGAGCTCTGTTACAATAAAACTGATGCTTCTGTGTGAGCAGTCCGAGCTCTGAGGGAGGGGTGGGAAGGGTGGGAATTCAGTACCTTCATGCGATACATCTGCTGAGAAATAACCATTTGAATATATATGCAGCAACCGAGAGAGAGACAATGAATGCATGCTGAAAGCCACTGCAGGTGCTTGCTGAGGGGATGGGGGACTGCAAGAGGAAAGAGAAAGGAGGCTGCATGCCCACAGTTCAGTAGCTAAGCTGAGGTGCTTTGTAAAGCATCAAGAATCACAACTGCTCTTTATGAAAGCTGGGAGTGGAAAGCAGTGCCCTTAATATCCCTGTGTCCAGAGAGTGGCTGAGTGGGGTGAGCGGTGGTGACATTTGCCATTTCAGCAAACGAGGTCTCAGATGCATCACCTCCTCCACGTGCTTGCTCACCTCAGTTACCTGCAGGGTCCAGCCAGTGATGCTGTTAAATACCTGCAGTGACTGCAGCACGGGAGCCCACAAGCTCAGTGTGGGGATTTCCAAGCAACTGCTGGGATCTCCACCCTGAGCCCGAGCTGCCTGCCCTGGTATATCTCAGCTGATCTGGAACAGGCAATGGTCAAAGTCTGACTGAAGTATCAAACCTGACCTGGGCAATCCCAAACTATAAGATGCAAGAGCAGTTCTCTCTCCACATGGGAAATGAAAAGAGATGAGTGGGTTATAGGGGTAAACAGTTGTTCTTCACTGCAGTTGTGTGATCTGCTAGGTATGGGAACTGCAGTTCTGCTGCCTCTCTCCTCTCTTGGAGGAAAATCATTCCATCACTCACCGAACTGCATTTATCATGTAGAAAAGAGCAATTCTGAGTCACAAAAATGTATAACAATATGTGTGAGCTCTGAAAATCAAGATCTTTATGGAAAATAAAGCTTCTGGGACAGAATCTCTCTTCTGTGTTTAGGTCAGTGCAGCCTTGTATTAATATTAAGATGTTTGATGCTATGAAGGACGTAACAGCCAAATTCATTCACTAGCAATGCTTCTTTTTCTCTTTCCTCACCCATGATCTATCTCTCAGTTGCCAACATAAATAATACTCATGTTACAGTAACGTCCTGTGGCTCCAAACTGGGGGAACTTCACTGCATAAAGTGCTGAGCAAACATGTATGGAGGCACAATCCTGTCAAATGTTATCCAGGTCATATAATCTATGTCTATATTCCTCCCTGTAGAGAACACACTCAGCTCGGCAAATGCTTGGCCTGCTTCTGTATGTGACACTGAATGTCAGTGAGTGACATCTCACAGATGATACTTTATTGGTAGAGCAGGTGCTGGTGGCAAGAACTATATTTACACAGCAGAGGTCTAAAAATGGCTCTGTGCTTAACAGGTCTCAGTCACTTCCAGATCAGATCTGAGTCTTTCGTTAAGACCTTTCTCCCCTTCCTTCACTGCTCGCAAACTCTCACCAGAATGAGAAAGCCAAGGGGTGCTTCCCTGGATCCCCAGCAGAAAATACAGGATACTGAATTCATGTCCTTTACAGGAAAGGAGGTGTGCCAGTCCGAGGAGTTTCCAGATCCATACATCACAGGGCAATCTTTTTCACAGGATAGAAGGCAAACCCTGTAACATCAGCATTGCAGCAGCTTCTGGTTGTCACAGCCCCAGAGTTCCAGTGGTCAAGAGCACATGAACACACCACTGTGCACTAAGCAACACTGTGCATTTTTGGCATGTCACCCCCCTGTGATAACACTGCCTACACAGACCCAGTCCAGAGGAAAATGTGAGATAACCTCTGTCAGACTGGCAGGACTAAACACATGTGTGTAGTGCTCTCTGGAGGATAACTGGACTACCCTGGGGTCAATTCTCTGTTTGCCCTTGTTCTGCCACATTTTCTCTCATAAGCACCCTAAGCTGTCAAAGCAGTTTGCACTCCAGGCAAAAGGGAGATTTCTGGGAGCCAGAGGGTAATTTGGATCTCTTCAAATGATGTCCAGCCACCAGCACACCATCTGCAATGTTTGGGATTTGATGACTGACCTTAAAACTGCACTTTTATATGAAGGTCTTTCCAGCTGTTAGAATCCAACACCCTGTGCAGAGATTAAGTATGGATTTACACAGAGAACATCCTCGACAAGGCAGAGAAGCAGTTGAAGGGTTTTAGTTTGTGCTCAAGATTCAAGTTTGGTTTTTTTCCTGGAGTTAGGCTTCATATGATCCACCTGTGGATATGTGCTGGGTGCAAGAAAAGGTGATGAGATACTAGTCTATTGGCCAGAAAAACTGCTGCTTTTTGTTCAAGTCAAATTGAAAAGTATTGCCAGACCTCAGCTTGTAATATGCTATTTAATTACACTTTCCACATGCTGCCTAGAGTAATCCTAGTCTGAGTGTGGTCCGTGGTAAATTCGAGGGATCAAACTTTAAACTTACGTCAGGAAACCCATTTGGTCATTCCTCAGAAACTAAACAAGAGGGGTTTTTTAAATTTTTTTTAAGAAACTATATTGTGGCTGCAGGACCTGTCAGCATCAACAAAGTCATTCACTATTGTGGGCAATATATAAAACCTCTATATTTCATTTTGTTTCCATTTTCCACCTCCACTTACAGCCGAGGCATGTGAATGATTAGAACAGTCCCACTGAAATCAGGAGGACGACTCATGGGCTTAGAGGGAGGCACATGGTGGAGGGCTTTACCAAATCACCCTCCTACACCAGATGCTGGAAGACACAGCGTTGGTAGCTGCTGGCAGCTGACCTGAAGAAGTTAAGCTTAGCAGTGAATGGAGCCCCCAGGCTCTGCAGCTCAGCTTCCTTTCCTCTCTTTAGCACAAAGTATTTTAAAAGAAACTGAGACCAGCAGGTTTTCCCAAGCCAACAAAAACAAAAGCACTTGCAGCACGGTGAGGTGCAGCATGGCTGCCTGACTCCAGCCTGCTATGCCAGGGAATCAGAGGGATGGATGGCTGATGAACAGCAATTGAAAGGTGGGCACAGAGGCCACAGCACTGTGGCTGAGGTTCAAATCCAGACCAGTGAGACATCCACAAGAACTATTGCAACAGCCAGCAGTGGAGAAATGTAATATGAGGTTTGTAGCCTAGCTCCTTAAAATAAAACAAAAAAAAAAGGCAAATACCTCAGCTGTGTTAGCTACCTGGCCAGGGAATGGCTGCCATATAATGTTGATATAAACCCCACAGGTCCGGCAAGTTCCACTGGATGGGTTTGATCAAGGACTAGTGCATCTTTAGGAATGTGAGTCAACTGGAAACAGATGTTTTCATTCTGTGGTGCTGTAGAAGCAAAAGTCCCTCCCCTCTGTCCTTTTGCCATCTCTTCTAATCTTCAGATATATTTCTAATACATTTTTTCATCTCATTTTATCCATGTGTGCTAGAGCATTCCTGCTGTACACTCCTCAACTGGAGGGAAAAGAAAAAGAGGAAATGCCAGCAGATCAGTCCACAAATAGCCAAGCCACTTACAAACCTGCCATCAATAAACTCTTCTCAGAAAACTTCTTTTCTCGGTGAAAATCCCAACCTCACCCACTAAAGTCCTTCCCAAAAGCACTGCAATTGGCACAGTATTCTGATTGTATTAAAAAATTTAGGTTATTCCAGAACAAGAAAGAAGGGAAAAAAGCCCTGATCCCTTTGGATAAAGTGACCTTCTTGGAGCTCTATTACTGTCAAGAAAGGGGGAATCAAGAAAGGGGGACTCAGTTTAGACACTTAAGTGACACTCCACTGGAGCAGGCAAGTCTGTCGGAGAGTCCACACCTGAGACAAGGAAAATTCACCTGGGGTCATTTTCTTTTTTACATTATTTAGGAGAAAAAGACACCCATTTCCCCTCCACTGCTGCAGTTCTCTGTCAGGTTCCTCTCTGCAGAACCATGCAGACAAGCACCACCAACCAACCCTGCACCCTTCCTGCTCTGGTCCTCCTCCTACATTGGGTGTCAAACTCTCTCCCAGGATGGTTTCTGCTGGCACACCCAATCTACCTGAAATAGTTACCCCCATTCATTCTGCTTTAATGCTCTTTTTGCATCTGATTTCCCACTGTCACTAGTACAGACCCACCAGTTCTATCAATCTGCTCACATCTGCTCACCCTCTGGTATTCAGGATGACAAGTTGTTCCACCTTTCTTCATCTAAATTCCTCCTTACTGCTCACACTGTCATTACCAAAATAAGGTAATTAAGGATCAGTTGGATCACTTATATTTTCTTGTTATAAGTTATGGCAGTGCAAGAGCTGTTCCTGGGCAGGAAAGAATAGGAAAAAAAAATTCTTATTTCTATTTTGAAGGGAAATCAAGGAAGTAGGAGAGGGTGTGCTCAGAGATAAGGAGCTCAGATCATATTCATCTTCATCTCAGGTGAGGTCCGAAGTGTGGGGAGGGATATGAAACATCCCACAAGAAGGAGAAAAGGCCTGGGCAGAATATCAGGCTTCAGATTCAAATAATTGGAAAATATTTGTCTTCGGGTCTGGCAGGGATAATAAAGTTTGTCACCACTCTGATGGCCACTAACACTGACTGGGTTGAGTAAAGCCACGTGTGGGACAATTTGTTAAAGAGTTCTTTTGTTAGGAAGAAGTATTTTTATGAAGAAGAGCCTTAATAAGATGTGCCTTATTCCCACAACTATCTCCACCCTTCTCCTCACGTTGCCACTTGTGCCTGGCAGCCCCGTACACACCAAAGTTACCCACAGCTCTGACTCCAGTCAGTGAGTCACTGGCTCCCTGGAAACTGGTGAGAAGAGACCTGTGGGTGCTCAGGAAACCTTTGGAGAGTCTATATCAAGCTTCAAGGTTAAAAGAAAACCAGAAAAAAACCCAAGTCATTTGTGATTTTGCAGTGTAAGGGTGACATGTGAAATTTCCTTTTCTCTATTCTCTTTTGGGGTCCCTTTTTTATCTCTTTAAATAGGACAATTAAGAATAAGTTACCATTTCATTCCTTCTTCTCATTAGAACTTGGCAGATGGAGAAATAAATTAATTTACAAAATAGTGAAATGTTTATTTCTCACTCATCCTGGTCTAAGTATGAAAATCTAACCTTCTTGTTCTCAGTTATCCAGGTGCCTCCTTTTGTTATGCAATAAATGAACAAAAAAATCCCTACCTGTTACCTTTCTCCCTTTCCAACTTCTCTTCAAGTTAGGAGAGGCAAATAATGACCTACTGCAAGAGTGGGAAATAAATTACAGCCAAAATGGCAAAAGTAAAAATATTTCTCCCCTAAATATGTTGTTTTTCACTTTGCATGTCTTGGCAGTTTAACCTTCTGAAAACACCCACCTGAATTCTCTGCACTCAACAGAGCAGCCCAAGGATAAACCCTCCAGTAAATCCTATGTGACTGAAGATATAGGAGCCTGACTGTGAGTAAAAACATTTTAAATATGATTGCTATACCTGTTAGTAACCAAAGAGCCCTTTTGGAGCAAATAATTTCCTTGGAAACATCTGAATCCAATCATCCGAGCCTGGGAGCCCACGTTTAGGTAATACCAGTGCTCTCGTCTCTGCATTGTCTGTCCCCTGCCTCAAAAGAAAAGAGTTTACCCTGTCCATCCATCATTTAAATGGTAATGAGCTAAATGAATTCCACCTCACTTCTGAGCTTCAGAGCAAGCTTGGGTTTATTTATTCATTTAAAGGCATGGGAACCGGTTTGACATTGCTGAACATGTCCCAGATTTATGGAAAATAAAACTCTACTAATCTGGTGCGTTTATTAGCTTTTCTGTCGGATGCCTCCTTGAGTATTCAGAGATGTGAGTTTGCCCTGCAGTTCTGTTCTGACTGGAACAGCATCTCCTGAAATGTAAATGTTATCTTAAGGTCATATGCTGATGAAAACCCCTGTTTTGCCAAAGTCTAATTTCTTGGTCATTTGACAAAGCAGCTGCTGTGCAGTTATAGGGCACAAAGAAAGCTATGAAAGATGGATAAATTATATGTTTGATTTGGCATATATTCTACTGCTTATAAAGATAAAAATTAAGAGGGATGATTATTTTTCCTGATTTAGTTCAGTAAATAAAAGACCTCTCACGAATATATACACAGGAATGATACTTCCAAGTGAAATTGTTCATCTACACCTTATGCAGTCCTCTGAGCACTTCTGTGAATGCATTTTAAAGGGTCAACACAAATATCCTAGTGTGTGATACAATTTATTTGCAGCATCATAGGTTGGCATGGAGAAAAATTCCTGATTTGGAGGAGAATACAGAGATTAGACATTTGTAAATGTTATGTGACAATAAGCTCTGCAGCTGATGTACATTAAGGCAAATAAAAATTACAAGGTTTAGGTAACCAACAGCTGGTGTCAGCTGGTACAGTACCACATCAGTGCCTCCAAGGTCTGTGAAGATTATTTTTTACCATCTGGAGGCTATCTAGCATTGGTCAATGTCAGAAGAACAATACTGAAGGCTTCTGCTGCTGCTTTGACAAACCGGGACAAATGCTCACTTGCGCAAGTGGGGAACATGCAGTGCGGAGAAAGACAATAATGTGACATGTTTTAGGAGGTGGTGCCATCATAGCTGGTCATTCCAGGCTTTTTTAGTGTGTGAGAAAGTGCTGACAGGGGAATCACACTGCAGGGATGTGAGTTTTGGGTTACACAGAGCTCCATGTCCAGGAAGAGCTGGAGTGTTCGAGTTGTAGCAGGGGGTTGGTCTCCATGTCTGAGCTCTGAGGAGTCAGTTCTGGAAGCAGAGATGTGCCTGAGAGCTCAGTGTCTGGTGATGGATGAGGAGGAAAGTATTGCCTGCACAGTGTTTGACCTTCATCTTGCAAGGATAAATGTCAAATATCCTCAGAAAAATATCAGCAGTGTTTTCTCTCACCAAAAATTCCTCTAATTCGGGAATAATTGGTACTTTGCAACAAAGAATTAAAAAACCCCTGGAGTTTTCTTTTCCTCCCTTTTTAGTTATGAAGTTCAGAGAGGTTCCAAGTGACAAAGACAATTTAGCATTTTAGATAAGACTTTACTTATGCAGCACATCCAGCATTCATTTACACATTAACCCTGACATACCCAAGGAGATAGAAGAGTTGCCCCAGTGAGAAATAAGCATAAGTAATAAAGAAGAACTCATTTTCAGGTAAGAAATTAACACAGAAAGAATAAGATTAATTCAATATTCAAAGAAAGATACATTTTTCCTAAAAATTTATCTGCTAGGCTGGCAGGGCATCTCCCTTTCCTGATTACTGACAACTTTGACAGGTTACATCTCAAAATTTAGTTTCCAGATTAAGATTTGGGATCAAAAAAGCCTCTTGGATATATTTTAAAGAGCAGGCCAAGCATCTTGTGTTTAGTGATTGCATCATTCATTTCAGGACTGCGTAGTCCTTCCAGTCAGCTGCAGACAAAGAAGGACTTCCCTGCTTTGGGACAAATGAGGGTTTTTTGCAAGGGATTGAGTGGGACTTCATCTTCTCTCAAAGAAGTTTTCCCTGTTTGCTTGTGATGCCACTAGTTTGCTGACACCACAGGAATATCAACTCACCTTTCTGTGTGCCTCAGTTTCCTAACACAATATTGCTGACCTTCCTTATAGAGGACTCTTTTCTTATTCGCAAATGAAAAGTATTCATTAATAATCAAGAACAAATAGAGGCTGGGTGGAGAATGGATTGAGAGCAGCCCCGGGGTGGGACGTTGGTGAACGAGAAGGTCGCCATCAACTGGTAAAGTGCAGTGACAGCCCAGAAACCTCCCGTGCCCTGGGCTGATACCACAGCGTGGGCAGCGGAGGAGTGGAGGATTCTGCCCCTCTGCCCCCTCAGGTGAGACCCCACCTGCAGAGCTGCCTCCAGCCCTGCGTAGCAACAGCACAGGGACGTGGAGCTCTTGTGACAAGCCCAGAAGTTCAGAGGAGGCCACAAAGCTGATCAGAGTGATGGAGCACAGCAAGGGTTTGATTTAAGGTCCCTTCCAGCCCAAATCATTGTAGGATTCTGTGACTCATATCTTGGAGCTTCAGCTGTCAGCCCAGCCAGTTGACCTGCTGCAGTCTCCATGGGATGGGATGGTACTGCCTGAAGTTCTTTATCTCAGTACAGGCCTCTACCATGATGAGAACATACTGCACTTTGTCTCTTACAAAATTTAATTCACATGCTGAGGTTTCCTGCTCTTGCAATTTGCTTCTTTGAATTAGCCAAGATACCTCTCTGTGACACATAATTCTTGTGAAACTCCTAAAAATAAGTAACTAACTAAATAAATAAGCAGGCTGGAATTCATTACAAAAATCAAGTAACAGCCCAGCAGAAAATTCAGCAATAAAACATCCATGTTGTAAACGAACAATATTTGCAGTAAACCGTGAGCTGAGAGAAGGCTTGATAAAATAGGTTCTTCCACTCATGAAATACCATAACTTGGCTGTCAAAAATATAGCAAGCCACAAATTGAGCTAAAAGAGAATTGCTGCAAGGTAACTGCACAGCACCTTGTCCTTGCTTAACGTAATCCCTCTTTAAACAGAGCACATTCCTTCTCCAGAGCTCCAAGTATGGAAAGGAGAGATCACCAAAGGAACCTGGTAATAAAGTAAGGCTTATGTACATCTTCTCTATCTACACAGGCTTTATGTCACCCTCATGGTCCCAAAATATCCACTTAACATCCGGCTGATATTTAGGTGTAAAAAGTGAATGATATGGTGCTGCTCATCATGGTTTTTGGACATAATTCCTCTGCCCCTCCAGCATTTACACTCTGGATCTTTTTCCATTGCTATACAGAGCTCTGCTCTTCACCATCCCCAGGATGTGGGGATTTTAAGGCCAAAGGATCATCTTGCCTAGATCACCTATATCACAGGTTACTAAGTTTCACCCAACTGCTCCCAAGATTGATTCCAGTAATTGATGTCCAGTGAAAATTCTCTTCCAGAGAGACATCCAGCTTTGATTTCCAGGAAGGGTGAAACAGAGAACATGCTGCTTTCCTTAGCAGTTTGTTCTGGCTTGTGATCTTCCTCACTCTAAATCACACTGGTCCCCTTCTGTCTGATGAAAGAGCCCTTTTCCAAACGTGTTCTTGTCTTCATACAAATATTTCCCCAGTAGTCAAATTACCTCTCCATCTACTCCTTGTCCAAGTAGGCAGTATAAGGTTGAAAGGCCTCTTTTTCCCACTCTTAGGAATTTTCTGCTGTTCTTGTCTGGAGCTTTTCCGAGATTTCTTTGGGGTTTAATCTTTTTTTTTTTTTTTTCAATCTGCATTCTTAATAGAAAGAAAACTAGAATACATGCAGCATAACCATTTCACTCGCCCTGATTTTTTGCAGACATAAATACATATAGATTTGGATGCATCTTGGTTCTGCAAACTAATAGCCATAAGACTGTTTATTCTGTAGTAGTGTGGGCTGTGCTTTCAAGTAGGTTTAGTTGACTAAAGCCAGTGAGGGAAGAACAAGTGGAGAGAAGTCAGAAGTGGGATGTGTCAGAAAAAGGGAATTAATCAGGGTCTTGCAGAGCTATGCAGAGTGAAAACCCAGTGAGGTTGGTAGACTTGCTTGCCTTATCTAGATTTAAATTAATGTTCAGCTCTTAGTGGAGACCTGCTGCCCTGAACTCATGGTCAGACAGAGGTTCCTGCCTGCTCCAAGGTCTTTGCTGAAAATTTGATCTCTGGATCACAGGTAAAACTTAGTTCCAAACAGGCTGGGCTCCTTTAACAGAGCCTACAGCAGAGACTTCTTTGTGCACATTATCATTTGTATCTTTAAGCAGTATCATTCATACCCACTCATTCAGGAATTCATCATGTTGTATTTCTATCACTTTCCTTGTTCACTGACTGTATCATTTAGTCAAGATTTTAATTAAAATACTTTCACATGTATTGCTATGAAGGCATAGATTCCATGGCTTCAGCATCCTCATTTTCCAGATTTTTGTCCAGAGCACAACAGGCTTTACACATCACAGCACCACTGCTGGTAGAGGGGGGGGTGGAAATTACCCCTCCACACAGGGTCAGGCACCTCTGCTGGGACCGCCCTTCTGACATCGCAGCATCATCTCTCTCCTTTCAGGGATCCCTACGTGCCCTGGAAAAATTAAGAATGCTGAGAGTCTCAGCATGAGGTGGAGCTCAGGCTGAGTTGCTCTACTCATCATAACCTATCCTGTATAAGCATCCCTCATGTTCCTTGCCTGACAGAGGGTTGCCCCTTTCCTACATGTGAAACCTCATAACTGTGTGATAGGAATAAAATATGCATTCTTTGTTCTTGCATGGACTGCATTGCTGTTGGCTGTGTTAAAACATGTTTTGCCCAAATAATCCGAGCTTCACCAGTGATCTGGCTTACACGGACCCTGCAGTTATTTATACTTCTACCAATCTTCATCAGCTGCAAATTCCAGCAGCAGTGACTTTATATCTAATCCCGTATTATTGATGAAAACATCCCGCAGCCCCAAGCATAGGTTTGACTCTGTGGAGAGACTGCTCAGAATGCCCCTAGTTGGTGATGATTTATCTGAATTTTTGGACCTGTTATTTATCCTTTTGTCAGTTGGTATCATTCTATCGGGCTTTCACCCCTGCCCGTCACCTTCCATTGCCTTTTCCTTTGAAAAATAAAACTGTGATGTTCAGCAATGTTCTTTTCTACATCAGCTTGCTGGCAGCTCTGTTAGGAGTAGTGGGTTCTTACCCATGGGAAAGCATGTGATTATGCTGAGCCACAATGTAAATTGAAAGGTAGAGGCCATTTCCTATGTTCTGACATAAACACAATCCATGACAATAAAATATAAATACACATAAATACAAGTTATTTCATAAAAACTCATCAGTTTTTTTTAACAGGTTTTGGGTATGTATTGCTGATAGGTTTGAGGTTCATGTTTGCTTTAATTTTTAGCACTGTTCTCAAATAAATGGATTGATTCCGTCTATGTGTTTTGCTTTAGCAGTGTGGTGTTAAACACATCCAAAATTTTTTAGTTCAAGTAAAGATTTAACTTTGTCCAAAAAAAACCCCAACCCACAGAACTGTAGAACAGCCAAGCATTGTAGCCATTCCCCAAATAGGGTGTTAGGATTTGGCTATAAACCTAATCTGTTTAATATGGTTTGGGTTTATGCAGTAGGTCATGGTGGTTAATGTTTAGTGAGCTGAAACAAGAATGGAAGAAAATTATAATGGAAAAGCTTGGTTTGAAAAAAACAACTCTTCATAGATGACTACGAGGGGGATGATTGGACTCGTGGTGTGTATCACATATTTTGGCTAAGCTGGGCTTTGAAAGCCTTTCAGCTGAGATAAGCATGATCATCCAAGCAGGGCTTTTTAGCTCAAAACACTCCTAATGCTGGACTATTGGCACGAGGTGGTGACAGCTGCAGAAGACAGAGGGGGAGAAAGCAGGGGGAGAAAACTAACTTTGATATGGGGAGCAGCAGGACAGGAGAGACAGCATGGCCTAAATCAGTCTGGTGTGACTTGCGGGGGGGAAGGTCCAACCCTGAGCATGAGTCCCCAGCACTGCCACCCCTCCCTCTCCTCTCCTGCCTGTGCAAGCACAGGCTCTCCTCTGCTGTTCATACAATCACATAATATCCTGAGCTGGAAGGGACCCCCGAGTTTTTTACCTTGTTCATCACCAGGGTCATGTCTCCACCATGCTAATACAACAGCTTTGGGACCCCAAAGCCCAACAGCCAGGGGAACACGGTGATAAATGCAGATTCATAAAACCCAGGGCACTGACTAGGTGAGATATTGATGATGGTTCTGGAGCTAGTTTGTTTTCTCTCTGTACCGACCTCCAAAGAGCCCATATATAGACAGGTTCTAGAAATTATGCACCAGGTTTTGCTTGCTCACAAACCTCTAAGAGCACTTGGCCTTTTCAGTCCTCTTCCAGGCACTCTGTGGAAGCCTTCTGTCAATTCTCTCTCTAGAAATAACCATGTTTTAGAGATAACCCCATGAGCTTGATCATGTGGGAGAATCCAAACCATCCTCCCTGTATAATATGCAGAGAAATTGTGGCCCATATGGTGATAAACATGCCTACACACCAATCAACATCAACTTTTCTCTTTCTGTGTACCTTTGAATGGCCTGATATTCCTGTGGGGTAGCCAGGGAGCAGTCTGCTCCCAAATACTGCCTTTTGCTTTGCCCCTGGCTTCATGGGGTCCTTCAGAAGGTCCTCCAGCCTCACCAGGTGGCTCAGGGGTGGGGTATGAGCTGGGATGAATGATAGCCAGCTCAATCTAAGTGGTGAGTTGGGACAGGTTGAAAAAAAAGAGTCTTGTGAACTCACTGCATAGAACTTGGGGAGAACAATCCCATTTTAAGTCACTTTCAGGTCAGACTGGTTATAATGTTCTTATATTCTAATGCCACCTCCAAGCCATGCAAGGGTTTTTCCTCAGACTGTTTTCTGCTGGAGGGAGGACCTCAGGGGAAACACCTGAGAAAGTGGAAGAATCACTTCCTCTGACTCCATTCCCTGCCCTGGCACTTACGTGCTAAATTCTGTCCAAGCACAGCAGAGCTGGTTTCAAAAGGTTTCTGAAAGAAATAAAATAATAAAATCATTATTTTTAACATCAGTGCCTGCTCATCACAGCCCATTCAAAGAAGTTTTTTGTCTGTCACCTGGAACACCTAACAGGGAGGTGAGTGATTTTGAATAATATTCTTAGTTAATGATCTAACAAATACCTGATGTGCTAGACCTGAGATAGCACCTCAGGACCTGACTTTTTTGAGGCACAGATTCACATTTAGTCCCACAAGGTCTCTTATTTTTTTTAAGAAGCCTTGTCATGGCCTTGACATGGCACAAGAATGAACAGGTTTCCCTTCTCTGGTTTGTTGCGAAGCCACCTTTATTTCACAAATCAGTTGTAGAGTTGTTATTAAAAAGCAACACCCTAACCAATGGTGAAGACATGGCTCCCACATCTTTCAGATCCCCCTTCTACCTTCCCTTCCTTATCCACTCTGACAACGTTTAACTGTGTCAAAAGCCCAAGTTTTAGCGACACAATTTTCTTTCCCCTTGAATCTTGCAGGGCAAGAAGAGCTTTGCTTTTATAAAGACATGAGATTTAGTCCTCAAGTCATCAAGGAATATCATCAGCATCTCAAGTGCAGCATCCCACCTCCAAGCCAGCAGCAATGTGTTGGAGAGGCCATTAGCCCATCATATGTTCCTTGATGTTCTGGACTCATGGTCTCGGGGGAACCCATTAGCATTTACACTTTCAGGCAGTTCTCCCCTCCCCTGTTAATAATTACCTAGGGAGGGGATAATTAAAATAGGTTCTGAGGCTATGAAGAACCTCTGTCCGCCTTCACTACTTACAGAGCCAAATGAGAACTTTAATGTAGATTTGGAGACAACTCCTGAAGGGTTTTGCACCTTTGTCATGTTCTTGTTGTCATTAAGCACAATCTAATCCTCCATTTCATTTCATTAACCTGAACAGAGACAAATTTTGAAATGTGACTGCAACACAGCACCAGTAAAATTTCCCTAGACACCTGATAAAGTTCTATCATTATAAAACAGATAATGTCATGGGGATAGACAAGAATGCAGGAATTAGTTACTGGTTAGCACAGATTTCCTACAGCATTCCACCCAAATTACTGAATCTCTGTACCTTGATTTTATCACATAAAATGGAAAACTTTCTTTCATCCAGTCATCAATTAAAGAGATTTTGAGTAGGGATGTGTTCTTTGCCATGCATGTTTGCCCTGTGTGGCAAACAACCAACAACAGCACCAGAAAAAACAGGTCTGTTACTGAGCCCTTTTGGCGGGGCAAGGCAGGAAAGTGCACAGGTTAGTGTGCTGTGTGAGATGTATTTTAGCAAGGCCCACTGATGGCTTTGAGAGCCATCACAGCGCTGCTCATCACTGCCTGGTGTGAGTGTGCCCGCAGTGATCGCTGCTGATGGCCTCTTGACACTCCGGCAAAATAATATAGGTTGTCAGTGTTAGGGGCACAGGAGTCTTGCTGCAAAAATGGTATGGGAAGTCTCGTGGCATTTTAGGAAGAGCTGATTTAAATTCAGGCTCCAACACCTCCACAGTCTGTCCTTTTTCGAATTTGAACTGAGGTGACTTGCACTGGGTTTGTACTGCCCATTGCACTCCCGGGGTCTGCAATGGGAGCAAGGGGACACATGCAATGCTCTATGCACAGCCTGGCCCCTGGATTGGAAATCTTTGGCCTGTCTCCCTTAGAAGATTCCAAAGATTGGAAATCTTTGGCCTGCCTCCCTCAAAAGCTGTCATTCAATTCGACTTAGGGAGGGGGGAAAAAAGAGCAGATGAAGCAATCGAAAATAAATATGCCTCCCATTTCTCAAAATTTGATCTTTTTTAACTAAAGCCTATATTATTCATGTGCTATATATTTTATTGCTGTTAGTTTCAAAGCTGTTTGAAATCACAGATCAGTTCCTCAGCCACGATGTCTTTATTATGCGTACATAAATCATGCATGGAAGGGCCCTGACAGTTGACGACGTAAACTCTCAGGAAGCAAAGCCCCTAAGCCATGTGAAAAATGTATGTCACAGAAAAAGAAGTATGTCATCTTTATTTCCTTTTTATGGACATTTCTGTCTTGTCATTATCAAGGAAGATTTTTTTTTTTTTTGCCCCTGTATTTCTATTTAAATGTAGTTAGCACAGAGGTAATTTGCAATGGTATTTCAATGACACAAACGGAGTACACTTCCCCACATCTGCCTGCATCTTCAAGGGTGAGTGTGTTATAATTATTCAGTTCCAGTTTCATTAACAGCTCTGCTGTGCCCAATATGGTTCATAAGTATTCTGGTGAAATGCAGGACAAAGTTCATTGAATTGTCAGGAGCATTTGGGTGATATAGGACTCATGCAAATTATATTAGAGTTGGTTTGTTTTGAAGCCGTAGGTTCATTGCAAGATTTGATCAGATTATTGGGGGGGGAGGGGTTGAGCAGAAAAAAACATAAAAACCCTTATTGTGCTGTAGCTGATAATCAGGAAAAAAAAAGGCTAAGAAGTAGAAATATTCATCTAAGAATAGAAAAATTTAAAAAAATAACCCCACTTGAATTTGCATTTGAAATATTCAGCTTCAAAGGTGTGTTTTTCTTTTCACTTGCTTGACTCTTTTTTATAAGGGGTGCAGTTCAGTGAATGTGCCTCTTTAATAACAAACATTTTTTTGGTGAAAAGTTTTGGGATAGTCATAAGTAGCAAATGGTAGCAGGAAAAACCTGAAGGGAATCTTTTGTTCAGAAAGCAAAGAATAGCCTTCCAAATAGTAAATTGGAGAAACTACCTACTAAAGCACTGGACAATGAATGCCTGTCTGTATATTGAGCTAACGACCAAATTTAAAAAAAAAAATAAAAAATAAAATAAAAAGTGACAGACCAAAAATTAATTTATTTTTTCCTGCTATGAAAATTCACACACTGAGCTTTCAAAAGCAGGGAACTGTAAACAGACTGGTGATCCCACATTTCAACACCTAAAGAGCAGTGAGCACCTAACAGCTACCCCCCCTATTCCTATGTTTACTGGAGTTTAGATGTTGTCTTGTGTGTTGCCACTGCCTGGTGAGAAGGTACCTCCTAACTGAGTGTGGAAAAATTTGCACTTTTTTTCCCAAGCAGCTCATCAGCTTTGAGTACATCCCCCTTTTTTCCACATCCATCTTACTGCTGTGTGATGCCTCCCTTTACTGAGAAACTAAGACTAGATAACTCAAGCTGCAGGACAAGACAGGCATGTACCTGCTCATCAAGAGGGAAAAAAAAGCTCATCCTTCAGGATGGGTATTAGGAAAACTCTCTTCACCCAGGGGGTGGCCAGGTACTATAGCAAGCTTCCCAACAAAGTGGACGCAGCCCCAAGTCTGCCGGAGTTCCAGGAATGTTTGGACAACACTCTCAGGTAGATGTCAGGATTGTTGGCGTTGTTCTGTGCAGGGCCAGGAGTTGGATTTGATGATCCTTGTGGCTCCCTTCCTACTCAGGATATTCTGTGATTCCTCCTTTGTTCCCTCTCAGCTGTTTGTGACATTGCTGATAGCTTGTTCATGGTTCCTCCTCATTGCTCCAGTGCTCAGTGGTTCACGATGGGCGATTCACCAGAGCAAACATGAGCCCAGATAAATAGCTCTTGTTAGGTCACAATTCACAGAATCACAGAGTCATTAACGATCATAGATCTATAAGATCATATAGTGAAAATGTTAACTCAGGACCACCATGTTCACCACCAATTCATCTCCTTCCTCTGCTTCTGATGGAGTCGATGTGTTCACCACTCATTCATCTTGTTCCTCTGATTCTGATGGATTCCCTGTTTCTCTGCAAAATCTTAGCACTGGAGACTTTTGCTCAAAGAAATCCCACCCACTGTGTCTCGGCTCATTGGGGAATCCTTTTCAGGATGAAACTAAAGAGAACTAGGAGCAGTGAGCGAACACCGTGCTGTCTGTCTCCTGAGAGAAACAGACAGAGAAAAGAGCAGCAGATACACAATTCTGTCTGGGGGGGGGGGGGGGAATTCATAACCACGTGAGTTGTTTGTAAATGGTTTTATCCTCTTACCTATGCAAATTAGAGGGGTTCAGAATTAAAGGGAAGTGCACTAAAAGGAAACCTGAAACCAGGATCTGTTTCATGCGCTAGCCCTGCTCCCTTCCTTTGGAAAGGCACCTGTGGATAGATTTTCATTAATAATTTCACCCTGTCTCTTCTCTGATGTAAATTTACAAGCAAGAAGAAGGAAAAATGCCAAATCAAATGTTGCAAGCAGACTGGTGAGATAATTAGCATATGATGCATAAGAAAGAAGAATCCCAAGAAGCAAAGCTAGAAGTACATGTACCTATTTGTGACAGCCTTTGGGGGAAGATTCAATTCACTGAGGATCAGCTGTGTTTGCATTTTGCTCTTTCCTTCTCTCACGAAGTGAAACTCTCCTAGGAACATCCTTTTTCCTTAAGCTTTTGAACTGATGAAGTACCTGCAAGAAAGAGGGGGGAAAAAAGGCAACTTTAAAATAGATAAGCTGCTTATCTCTTTAGCTGACTTGAATTTGCTGCTGTGTGGAGGAGGATGCTATCAAAACCAGAAGTTTAGAAGTTAATAATGCTGGAAAAGTTTCTAGATGTGCATCACCAGTACCTAACTTGTGCTGCATGTTATTCTCTATATTGCTCCTAAATCACTGCTGGAGATAAGATTAATCCAGGTACATTGAATTTTCTTTTTCAAAAGTTATTTGTGGTGTTTAGCTGAGAAAACAGGACTTCTGTGATCATACTTTGTGCCTGTTCAGCTACCTGACATTCTTTTTCAATAACCCGTAAACCCACAGATCAACTTTGGCAGAAGGGCAGAGGTCTCGAAGATATTAAATTCCAGTGTTTTTCATGAAATCAGAAGCTTTCCTGTTCACTTCTAGCCACACTCTGGCCTTCATCCATGAAATTACTGGTCACTAATCAGCACATGAGTTTCTTGGAGTCCCAAGTGCTGCTTTTTGCTAATTGGGACTCAGAGATTAGAGAGTGGAAGAACAGGAATTGGGGATGTAAATGCTGAGGGATTGCTGGGGGACAGACGGAACTCAGGTAGCTGAGGTCATCCTGGTAGGATGGAAGGAAAACAGGACACAAATCCAAAAGAAACTACATTTTTTTAAATACCTCAGTTCATTCAGAAACCCCTTTTTTTTCAGAGCCATTTGATTCAAGACCTGTGAATATTAAAGCAAAAATTCCCAATGGCTTCTGGGATCTGCTCAGGGCTGGGGAAAGATTTATGAAAACAGCAGCCATTCATTAAAAAAGAATTTTGAGAGATGCTTAGTGCTGACATTGTGACTTGGTTCATTGCACAAATAAATAGTTATTTGAACAAGAAAGCCATCTTTGGACTCCAACAGGAAACAAAATACTATATTTAGAGAAAAAAAGATAGATATCAGCTTACTGTCACAGACAAATTTAAATAGCAAATATTGCATTTTAGTCATCCTTACTTTAAACAGGGTCTTTGATTTGGTGACTTTCTGTGTTTTCTTATGGTTTTAAAAAATCAAACCTGTTTTAGGAGACAAAATACCACTTACTGTGACTTGAATAGTGATGAGATCCAACACTAACCTGTTGCTTTCCAAGATTGACTATACTGTTTGTATGAACAGTAACACAATATCTGCCTAAATCTTCCACTCCTGCTTGGCCATTCTTAGTGGTTTTCTCTTAAAACCCCAATTTTTTTTACCCTTGACAGCAGATCCAGCTCCTTTCGTATACTGCTGGAAGTGAATTGAACCAACCTCGCTCTGTCTGACTATGAATCTTGAATTCTTTCCTACAGCACTTTACAGACTAGTGGTTACAGCAGTTTCCTGAGAGGCCAGAAACAGGGATTTGACACTCTCATGGAGGGAAAACAGTGGGTATGGATATCCCCTTTGTGCATGAGTTCTGCTGTGTGAATGAAGGGTCTCCCTTCTGGTGTGGTAAAAAATGGCAAAAGTCAAAAACCCTGGCTTTGGAGGTAATTTGAGAAAACCTATTGGCTCATGCATCCCATGGGAGAAAACCAAAGTCATTGCTGATTTCTGGAAATTTATTGGGAGTGAGAAAAAAAAAAAAAAAAAAAAAAAAGAAAAAAAAAAAAA
>JAWWLV010000100.1:68896985-68935351 GCA_035041135.1 Platyrinchus mystaceus
AAAAAAAAAAAAAAAAAAAAAAAAAACAAAAAAAAAAAAAAGCAGGCATCTGGAAAAATTAACCATAAAAACCTGAGGTGCCCTTGAAA
Source organism: Platyrinchus mystaceus (assembly GCA_035041135.1). NCBI lineage: Eukaryota > Metazoa > Chordata > Aves > Passeriformes > Tyrannidae > Platyrinchus > Platyrinchus mystaceus. Next base: position 68,897,075 of record JAWWLV010000100.1, read on the forward strand.
TGTAACTCCTGCAGGGCCACCTAACAGCTGAATCAGCATCAGGACTCTGGATTTAGGCATTTGAAAATCATACTTGAAGCACCTATCCTTCTTCCAGGCTCTGACCTCTCTGCTCTGTGACAGCAGAGGTAGCTACAGCCTGTTTGGTGTGCACCCACCACCAGCACCAGGAGAGCAGGGAGGAGCTCCTGGGCTGTAAACGTTCCAGCTCCTGGGTGTGCTGCACATGACCTTCCTCGTGGCAAAGCATTGTGGAAGGAGACAACCTAAGTTCCCAAAGAGCCTCACAGATCTCATTTGGCTCACAACTGCCTTTGTCTTTGATGCTCAGAGGCCTGAAGCCCCTCTGCTATGGAAACAGGTTGAGAGAAATGGGGTTACTCAGCTTGGAGAAACTGAGGGGAGACCTTATAGCCTCTTCCAGTGCCTAAAGGGGATCCAAAAGATCTGGAGAGGGACTTTGGACAAGGGCCTGGAGAGACACGACAAGGGGGAATGGCTTTAAGCTGATGGATGGTAGATTTATATTAGATATTAGGAAGAAATTCTTCCCAGTAAGGGTGGTTAGGCCCTGGTACAGGTTGCCCAGAGAAGCTCTGGCTGCCCCTGGAAGTCCAAGGCCAAGTTGGATGGGGATTGGAGCAACCTGGTCTAGAGGAAAGTGTCCCTGACCATGGCATGGGATTGGAATGAGACGATCTTTAAGGTCTCTGCCAACCCAAACCATTCTATGATTCTGCAGTTCTCATGGTTCTGGACTCTGTTTTTTACCAGGGAAGTGTTCATTGCTGTGCTATGATTTATGAGTTTTAAGGGCAGAAGTGACCAATAGTCCAACCTAATTCACAGTGCTGGCTACACATTTCACCCAGTGGCTCTTGCATCTAGCTCCACAAATCAGGGCTATGGATCTGCAGCATATTTATTGCATGAGAAAGGTATCAGGTTGACAGCACTGGCTATTGAAAATCTCTACTCAGCCACTCAGATACACCACTGTGGAGAAAGCTCTCTCTCCCACCACTACCCACTGTCCCAGTTATCTGAGCTAATGAGATTTGGTTGCTGTCTTAATACATCTTTAAAAAGAAAGATGCTTTTGTCACCCCTCATTAATCATCTGAGTCATAAATTTCTCATCTAGCATTTATTTTATTTTTACATTTTTGTGCCCTTTTTATCATGCCGAAGGCTATTGCATGCACAAAGTCAGGCTCTAAAATAGTATCAGTATTGCTTCTTTCATGCCAACTGCATTTTACTTCAATTTTCTTATATTGAAATTTTGGAAATATTAGGCTACCTTAAAATAGGGTTCAACTTTCAAGGCAGTTAATTCTTCAGTGTGCTCTCAGTCATGTCCTTTCCCCTTTCTTCGGTGAAAATGCCCCAGCCCTCTCCTAAAATATTTTCCAGTGTTGAAATTTTGTCCTTAAAAAATCCTTGTTCTTATTTCTCGGTGGAGGGACTCGACATTGGGCAGGAGGAATGTTTGGAACATGTCAGCTCTGACTTAGTGGTGTACTATTTTGGTGATACCCAAAGTTGGAACACCCCTGTGATTTTGTGTCTGTGGCAAATCATTGTAACTAGCACACCACAGAATATACAGCCCTGAACAATTTAGGTAAATCTTGGCATGACTGCTCTGCAAATGAGCTGCAATTGCAACTCATGTAATGCACCCGCTGCTTCAAGTCAGCTGGCTCTGAGCAGCAGGAGCACTGCGATGAGTGAGCTCAGATCTTGCCCAAAATGCTAGGTGAACCCCTAAGTGGCTGATTCATGTGAATCCAACCAAACTGCATTGGTAGGAGTGTTTTCAACATCAATCCCATTGTTCTCACACAAGGTACCATCCCACCCTTGACCAGAGTGCAGGCATACCTTCTGAACCTGTGAGTGCTCCGTGCTTCATTTTAAGATTTTTTTAACATAACTACGTTTCAAAACAAAACCTTTAGGTTTGAGGAAACAGCCATTTTGCTAATTTGAGCTTTGCTGTTCCTTCAGAAAGCTCTCCTGCATGTAGCTGATGTTTTCCAGGTCTGTGCCAGACAAATATTCTATTAATCCTGTGCTACGGGAGGCGCTGGCACTATGTAGCCCAAAAAGACCCTGCTCACTTCCATACATCTGCTATAAACAGTGACCAGGGGGTCAAGATGACACATTTTGTTGAAATTTTGAGAAACACTGTAAGAAAAACACCAAAAGCAATTGCTTCATCCTCTCACCCTCCCCCTCAGCCCAGATACCAAACTGGAGGTCTATAAGTTGGCTTTCACTTGGAAAATACTTCCATTCAGGTAAAATCAATAAAAGTGGACTGTGACAGAAAGATATAAACTACAGTCTCACCCCAAACTGGATATTCCCCATGATCTGGCTTCACCCAGCCTGCAGTAATAAATCTGGCTCTGCAGACACACACACACACACACACATATACACACACAGAACAACCATGGGCTGTCCCCATTTACCACGGGACCACTCATGGGCTTTTTGGGGTGCTCTGCTCCAACCAGCAATGAGCATGCTCCTGCAAGGAGGAGCAGAATCCTGTAGGTGGGAAGTACTTTTTACAGCAAGTTCATGGGTTAGCCTGGCATTTGGATATCAGCCAGCAAGTTAAGTTCGCTGCTTATCCAGTTTTTTATGTCTTTTTTCTGTCAAGCATCCTTTACATTGGTGGTGTTGGTAGGCCTGGGGATGTTCACGGGGTATTGAGCAGAAAAAGGGAGAGGGAAAGGAGAAAAGAGCAGAAAAAGCAGAAGAAGAGGAAAGAAGGATAAGAAAGGTCAAGAGAAAGCAGAATTACTCTGTATCCATCAATGAAACAGAAGGATACACGCACTGGGGGGGAAAGAAAATAAAAAAGAAGAGTTGGCAAATACTTTGAGGAGAAAACTGGAGGAAAGGAAACATGTAAAAACAAAGAAAGACAAACACAGCTGGGTGTGGGGTTTTTATAGTTTAATACCAAAAATGTGCAAACAAAGCAATGTAAAGGCTGTGGTGTTATTTGAATACATAATGGAAGCAGCTGCTGGAAGGAGTCAGGTCCTCACCTGCAGCAAGCACACACAACCCCACCAGAACAACACAGCCCACCCCCAAGGAGCCAGTTCAGTTAAAAAACTGATGCATGATATACAAAGCATTATAAACTTTGGGTATTTTTGAAATCCAAGGTGACATTTCTGCCTAGTTGAGCACCAGTCAAAATAGCTCCAAGAAAAAAAAAAATAAAAATACATTACCTGAAAAAGCATTCTGGTAGAGGCAAGAGTTTGGTTGTAGAGCTTGGATGGACAGAGCTCATGTGCAACCAGTAGCTTGCCCTGCCTTTGTTCAAGCTGGGCACAGCAACAAGGTGGGTTTGAATTTGGTGAAATGAGGGAAAACTTGAAGGAGAGTAGGAAGAAATCCGGAGCTTTACATTTCCAGAGAAATGTTGTTAATTAGATTTTATTTTTTTTTAGTTGAAAAAAAGCAATCTGGCTTGGATACATATGGATCTGCTTGGATGCCTTCATTTCTCTGTAGTTGAATTTAGACCCTTGGGGGGTAAAAGTTCTTTTCAGCACTAATAACATGCAAACACACATGTGCATTAGTGGATTTTACTCTTTTAAACAAGCTCCTTTTTCCTTATATCATCTGTCTCTTCTTGTATCCTTCAGAAATAGCTTAGCTGGGAAAATAGACGCAGCTTTTAATGTGAAATCAGAATTTTTTATGATATTTCCTTGACTTTTTAGCCAAATTTTTCCATCTGGACTCTGAAACTGCCATCTCCTGATATCGTCATTAAAAACAAGCAAACTTTGCATAATTTTTAGATATTCTAGTGCAATGTCTCTGTCCTCTCTTCATCAGCTTTTGCCCTTTCAGTGCCAACCTGATGGCATTTTTTGAATTGAATGCCCAGGAGTGTAGCACAGAACTACCATTTCAGACTGTCAGCAAAGTCAGCCTTGTTTGAACTGGTGACATCTCACTGAAGTTCTAAAAATACTATTTGGGGGGGGGGGGCTGGACAAAGAGGGTTATGGGACTGAGACATCACCAATTTAATAAGGATTTGGTGAAGCATGTGAGGCTTTTGCTGTCACATAATCAAGACACTATGAGCTGCATCAAGCAGTGCTAAATGAGGAGTGAAAAGCAGACTGTCCTTAGACTCCCTTCCCCACACACATGGAACAGGAAATTGTCCTTATTTCTTACACAACCCAACTTTGAACCCTGCAAAGATAAACAGCACATAGCAAGTTAACAGCACAATTCCAAATTTAAATTTGCACCCAGTACAGACACAATTTAGGTCTATGTTAGTCGCTGGTGACTAACATTACCACTGTCTCTCAAGCCTGATTTAACAGATATTGGGCAGAGTTCTGACAAAATATAAGACGGTTTACCATGCTAAGCCATTACATCTTTGTTAAAGGCAAAGGTTCTCCAGCTTCAGTGGGTCCTTCTTGGCACAAGGAGACACACAAGCACTGCCAAAATATAGAACACCTCTACCCTTTCTTAAAGTAAAAGCCAACATATTTGGAGGACTGCCACTCGTTTAACTAGACTCCCCAACTGCATCTTTAATTGCAATTTATGGAATGCATTTATTGCTGCGAGATAGGCACAATAAGCTTTCACAGTTGGTCTGTAGCACAGTATCTCTCCACAATCTGTAACTCTAAGTAAAAGGGTCTCCAGAGAAGAATATAACAGTCCATCCTGTTTTAGCAAACAAACAAAAGCTTAAAGGGCTCAATTCCCAACAGCGCATGAGAACTGAAAAGGAAACTATCATTTCTGGAGAATATTGAGGGTTTCAACCATTATTCCGGTGTTTTAATCTTGAAAGTTAATTTCCTGGGGGCGAGGGGATGAGCTCTAGGAGTGCTCTAGCAGGTCTGCTGTGCAGGGGTACGTACCCAGCAGACCTCCCTGGCTAAGGCTGGGTAAACCCAGCAAGTAGGTAGATGTCAGATGCTGGCACTGGTGAGTCAGTTGCTGGACCTCTTCCATCTGACTCAGTGTTGAACGAGTGCCCACACGTATGCCTCTGGAGAGACCATCTCTCAGCGGAGCAGAAAGCCCAGACTACTAAGTTGTCAGAGTCATTAAAGGTTTCCTGGGCATTTTCTGCATCATTGGAGGAGTTTATAGATGTCTTTACAAAGTAAAGCCTGGGTCAGTATGTTTTCCATTTGAACTGTACTGAGATTTAACAGGACTATGATGGTTCCGAGTACAAGGCAGAGCTCTGAAGCCAGGGCAAGAAACTTGGTTCAGCTTGTACGCAAAGGGTGCACAGCATGGAGGGGAAAAAGGTTCTAAGTTGGTTTTTTCCAAGCTTTTTGCCCTCATTAGTCATACAAGGAGTGTCTGAGGTCACTTGGTTTGTTCTGTCTGGAGAAGAGGAGACTGAGGTCAGACCTCATCAGCATCTGCAGCTTCCACATGAGCGTTATCAGAGGGACAGGCACTGATCTCTGCTCTCTGTGACCAGTGACAGAATCCAAGGGAATGGCCTGAAGTTGTGTCCAAAGAGGTTTAAGTTGGATATGAAGAAAAGGTTCTTTTCCCAGAGGGTGGTTGGGCACTGAATAGGCTCTCCAGGGCAGAGGTCAAAGCACCAAGGCTGACAGAACTCAAGAGTGTTTGGACAAGGCTCTCTGGGGACATGATGTGATTCTTGGGCTTGTCTTGTGCAGGGCCAGGAGTTGGACTCAGTGTGCATCCCTTCCAACTCATGATAATGTATGATCAGGAGTGAGTCTTGGCTCCATGATGCACATTACTCATAGGATTGATGGTGAAGCAGCCCATATCACACACCAACCTCTGCTCCCCACACACATGGATTGCTGGTTTGCCTCAAACATATCTTCTGGTAGCAGAGTAACTTATTTTCACTGCATAAAGGCCTGTGAAGTGGGAAAGGGAAAAAAAAATTATTGAAGTGACCTAAATCTTGAGGAGATGATATTCAGCCTGATTTTCCAGCCCCACCGCAGGTTTTAGGCCTTACCACAATTCGGGTTCTGAGCCAGCAGGTTTCAAACCTGCTCAATAGCTGCTGGCAACTAGTTTGGTGAAGATTCATTAGCAAAACTGTGGCAAACTCCTGTGTCACTCTCTCAGCCTCCTCATTTCAAGGTTACTTCTATTTTAGCTGCTCTCGGCACTTAGCAGTGTTTTTATTGCTAGGGTCATGTAGGCAGTACAGAGGCAAGGAATGATTGCCATGCTACATGGCAGCTTGGTCATGCATTAAAGCTGGTTGTTAATCAAGCTCCTAACAAGACCATTAGCTCTGTTTTCTCCAACAGGCCAAATGTCCACCGAACCAAGGCAGTGTCAAATGAAGACAGTGTCTCAAGTGTCAAATCTTTGATTTCAACTGCAATATTTATGAGTTGTACTCAAAAAGACAGCACTCAAGACTGTGGTTTGGTTAAAATTTACCTGGAATGTGTTTTTCTGTGAAGACAATGCTCAAGATGCAGGAAAATAATGAGCTTCAAATAGCTGCTTCTTGCAGAGATATAACTTTATTTTCCCCTAAAGTCTGTCTCCTCAGATTTTAGGGGAAAACTTAGTTGATAGGAATATATGTGATTTCACCATGATTTCAGATGAGTGGTCTCCCTCTGCAACAAGAACACAAAGCAAGAAGAGCCAAAGTGATATTTTGCCTTATTGCACACATAGAAAGGTGGCCTTACCTGAGGCAGGAGAGTTAAGATCCCAAATAAGACCTTACCTCAGTCTTCCCATGTAGCTGTAACTTCAGATTCATTTACAACAGGTTTGATGGCTTAAGCTTAGCTATGGCCTAATATGACCCAATGGTCAGCTAGACCCAAGCAAGATGATGCTGCCTTGAAAGCCAATCAACATCTCAAGTCTGAGGCTGTTCATAAAAGGGAGCTTCAGTCTATCTGTACCCATCAGGATGGACACCAAGCATAAGAGTCTCCAAGGAAAGTTCTTCCCCAGGAGTACGATTTTTTTCTCAGTCTTTTATTCTCCTTCTAATTTCTCTTCCATTCCTCCATTCTGTGGATAGCACTTGGACTGCACAAAGATTTAATTCTTCAGTTTGCCTGGAAAACAGGAAACACAAACAAAAAAAAAGTAGCGGAACTATAAATAAAATAAAGCTTTACAAAACGCTCTAACAAAACAGAGAAATTCCCCCAAACATGCTGTTTCAGCCAGGCTCTGTTTTCAGACAGGACTACCAGAAGCTCAGAAAACAAAAAGCCAAACTCACAGAGCACCAGCATCTGGTCCTGGTCCCCTTCCTCCCAGCAGTCTGCTCAGGAGTGGTCCAAGTGTGGGGATCCTCTATCCCCAGGGACCTGCAGGGGTTGACCTGGAGACATCTTATTTCAGATCCATTCTAAGCAACAAGAGAGAAAGGAGTGAAAAGCTTTCACCCATTCAGGACAGCCTCCTCATCAGCTGCTATGCAGCATGGAGTGGATGAAAGTACAAGTAAGGCAAGACTGAGGTTTAATATACAGCAGTCCTTATTAAATATCCCCAGAAAAAGACCTTCTGGGGTAACTGGAGCATGGACTTCCTCAGTCTGTGGCTGAAACCAGATGAAATTATTACACTGCTGAAAAGGACTTTCAGCAGCAGTGAAACATCACTTCCCTTGGTTGATGTTGTATTTCTCTTTTAGGTTCAAGACTCTGCGATCATATCAGCAACTTCTTTTTACATCTTTTTGAAAATCTCCTCACTTTTTCCTCCTAACACTGTCTTTCGTTATTAAAAAAAAAATTTCTTCAGAGTTACACTTGGAAGTGGTGACATCTGATCACAATAGAAAAAAAAAATCATATCCCAACAGTAAAAAAAGTCATTTGTAGTGACATGAAGATAAACATGAATCTATGCCACATGCCAGCTCCAGGAAAACAGAGGGGGAAAAGCAGACTTAAAACAGATCTAGAGCTCTTCTTCAGCTGTGGTCCTTCATCCTTAGGAATGCCTTCTTGACAACTGGATGCTTTCTCTGACTTTGTTTATCTTTTTAACTGGATTTGTATATGGGACAGCATCCACAATATGCAAGAGGTCACTATTTGTGAAGGTATTAACGTGACTTGCCCAACAAGCACTGTCCTGCTTTTCTCCAAGTTAATCCAAGGTGAATATCATTAATTTTCTGGGAAAAGAAAACCCACACTTAATGCAGGAGCTCTGCTTTTCACAGTCTTTTTGAGGCAGTGCTTAAGACAGGGACATTGCAGAAGCTGAAGAACAGAGTCCAAATTTTACTACACGTTTACCCATCTCTAACTCTATAGTTAAACTAATAATGTTCCATGATAAGTTAATAAAACATACTAGTAGTATGTTAAGCCAGTTTTTGACCAGATTTTCTGGATAAGCACTCTGTCGCCAACAAAGCCCTTCTCAGGAGCATCTTTAGATGCCAATGCTTTTGCTAGTTTGGTAATGAAGCCTTCAGCATTCTTGGCTGAATTTTAAGTTATTTGGAAGGAGCCAGTTGGTCCCACAGGTCGTATGGTTGTGCTAATAGCTGAGCCAAAACTGAGCCTGTTTGCTTTGCCTTTGACCACTGTACTCATATTTTGTTATTTTTACCTAATCATCTTGTGGGCAAGGGCAGCACAGGCTCAGACGCATAGTATCATACCTTAAATCCCACTGGGGATGGACTAATTCTGCCCAACTTTAGTCATCAACAATATAATATACTTACATCTGAGCTAGTTCTCTAGAAATAGCACTTTTGGGACATGATTCATCTGATCTGCAGAACTAGACATCTAAAGCAGGTCAGTTGAATTCTTCTTTACAAGTCTTACATGTACCAGCTAAAAAAGGAGGTGGGAGCTACAGAGCTTTTGGTACAAGGATACGGTGCAAATGCTGCAGCAGATGATCACCTTTGACTCTCCTCAGATGCTTTAGCTTGCCCAAATGTATGCACTGAGCCTGTGCTGTGTTCTTCTCCCTGGTGACCAGTGACAGGACCCAGGGGAATGGCTGGAGCCATGGCAGGAGAGATATCAGCTGGATGTTAGGAAAAGGTTCTTCCCCCAGAGGGTGCTTGGGCACTGAACAGGCTCCCCAGGACAGTGGTCACAGCACCAAGGCTGACAGAGCTCAGGGAGGGTTTGGACAACGCTCTCAGGGACAGACTGGGATTGTTGGGGTTTCCTGTGCAGGGCCAGGGGTTGGATTCAATGATCCTTGTGGGTTCCTTCCCACTCAGGATATCCTGTGATTCTTTGTAAATGGAGAGACATCTTAAGTCTCAGCAAAAGGGCCTTGATACAGGCATTTATGGCAGCACAGCTCACCTGTATCATGTTCTCAGGCCATTACAACTTGAAGGTGAGTCTGATTCCAGTGCAAGGTGAGGACTAAAACGAGCATCACTTTACACTCCAAAGAGCCGTCAAAGAGCAGCAGCTGTCTTTTAAGACCAGTGTAGACTAGACCAGCAAAATGAACATTCACTAGAGATGAAGGTGTGAAACTGTGGCTAAACAACACCCTCCTGTTCCTCTTGATTTCATCTGAAAATCATGCACAGTTAACACTTCTAAAAATCACAGCTCAGACTGCTACATCTCAAGTGTTCTAAATCAGGATGTCACTTCCTCATAGAGTAATTTTTTCCTTTAATTTTTTTAAGAAGTTTAGATAAGTTTGAAGATGAGATTTCACTTACACCTATTTGAATGACCTTAGAAAAATAGGCTTGGATGACCACACGAGATATTCCACAAACACTGACTTTTAGGTGTTGTCTTGCCAGATCTGTTTACAGTGGAGCATTTTTAGGCAATAGGTGAACAATAACCATTATGGTTTCATTGTTGAAGATGCTAAAATGGCTTTTCCAATGAAAGGAAAGCTTCAAATACTAACTTACCAATTCATCAGGAAGCATTTCACCTCTGGGAGAGGTAAGAGCATGCCAGTTCATACCAACTCTTCCATATACCTTCATGGTGCAGAGCCAAGGTAACACATCACCACTGCTTCTTGAGAAACAGCGAGGTCCACTCCCAGAAAACCCCATATGATCTGCAGGAAAACCTTGCAGTTGAATATTTGCAAAGGAGTTTTAAATCAAGTCTGTTTAAGGTTTTTAGGTACTTATTGTAGCGAATTTTGTACGACTGAATCTGTGCTACCCCAGCTCAGTGGGTTTTTTCCTCCTCTTCCGTCTCCTTCGCACACCACAGTGCGTTATTGCCAGCTGACATTTCACAAAAGCCATTCTTCACACTGGATTCAGCACTCCCACTGTGACCAGCGAGTGTTCAGAGATGTTCATCTGTGGTTCAACAATGTTTCCAGCATTCAAAATCTTCCCTGATCTTTTGTCCGGCCTTACACTGACTTAACCCTTCTCTCAGAAAGGCGAGGGAGGGGTTATTCTTATGCTATCTGGAGTGCTTTATTTTTATTTTCCTAATAGGATTCCAGCTAAATCGCATTCCTATGCAAAGGGAGAAAGATATATTTTCTTGACTGAAAAGTAAAGTCTTCAGCAAAGTTTTGAAATTTCAACTTGGGGGGGGGGAAGCAACCCCCTTTTTGACAAGAGGCTGTAGCAGCAGTGACCTAAATAGTGACTGCGAGACCATCACACCCACGCCTACCATTCCTGATAAAAAAGCAGATGCTTCTGAGGGTAGCATGAAAAGTGCAACAGAACCCCAGCTGGGGAAGTGTCCAAGGTTATGTCACAACCAGCTTAAGGATTTGATCTGTGTGTTCACACACAACTTTGATACGGGAGCAGCTTTTGTCAACCAGTCAAGCGTCGCCCTGAAATATTGCTGAATACAGATAGCTACTGAACAGCCTGGCAGAGATACCTATTGAGTGGACTGGCAGACTTTCAAGCACTTTGTGAACAATATCACCAGTTGTAACTTCCAGGAAAGGCTGCCAGTTACCTGCAAACTAAACTTCAACAGTGATTATCAGATTTCCTTCTTTTACTTAATTCTGCTTCAGTTTAAGCACCCAGGCTGCTGGGTTTTCCCTTCAGTGCTACAAAATAAGTTGTTAGAAGCTCCAGTGACACACCATGTCACGTTGCATCAGCATCACCATGTAATCAAGGGATTACACAGTCTGAGAGAAAAACCTGGTGAGGCAAGTGAGGAACTTTGGAAGTGGTTTTTTCCATGCAAAACTCAGCCTTACTTACTACAGGGGAAAGGCATCACGGTCTTCAAGCAGGCAGAATTCATCTCCTTTCAAGCCGGGCTTTTTCTGTCAACAGCTCCAAAAAGGTTAGGTAAACTTTACTTAGTGAATTCTTATCATCTGAGGAATTTTTGGAGCAAAGTGTTTTGTCATCAACAAAATGAGTTTGATAGAAACAAAATTGTTCAGAGAAGCACATATGGTTTAAATTTTTTCATAGAAAGGAGTTCCAATCCATGTGACTGCTAAAGAATGGAGGCTCCTTCCAAGCACCTGAAAACACGGTGCTTAAAAGTCCCACATTTTAACCCAAGAGTGAATTAATTGGCTGTTTTGAGGATACGTCTCTCCTATTTCCCACAAACATTCCCAAAGGTCTCAATTTGGAATGCAATGGTATTTTTTTTTTATATCAGTTGCTCAGCATAGGAAAAAAATGCTTCCCACGCAACTCAGTTGTATCAACCCAGTAGGTGTGACTCCCCTGTTCCGAAGAAAGACATTTTAGTTATGGGAGGTTTTACACAGTTCAAAGGAAGTGACAAAAATAGAAGCTGCAACTAAAATACCCTCTGTGCCCTGTCTGTCTGTCTGTCTGTCTTTCTGCCCTGTAATCTGAAAAGTCAAAGGGGATGAGAGATCCCCTTTCAGTAGCAGGTTCCAGTCTACAACATCTGGAAAAATCTGGAGCAAAACAATTAAGTTCTCTTTTTTCAGTAAAACATTTAAAACAGGAGTTGATCTTTGGCTGGCACAAATCAGTTCTGCCACATTAACCCCACCAGACCTGCACTAATCTATACTGCTGAGGGGCACCAGAATAACTCCAATACCTCATGATGAATTATAATCCTCGGGCTTTAGAAAAAGTTTTTCGGTTAATCCCATGTTATGCACACATTCTCCATTTAGCAAATATTCAACAGAGTGTAGGAAAAAACCCAACAAAGGTAGAGCGAATCCTGTGTGTGACCTACAGATTCCTAGCTTGCTGAGAAATTCAGCATGGCTCTTCCAATCCGTCACTCAAGCAAGGTTACATGTGTGTTTTGTTTGGTCCAACTCCCGGCTGATTTTTACAGATTGTCCATCAACTCAGCCTCTCTGAGGGTGCCCATTCATCACTCACAAATCCTCCCTCTTGCATTTGAATTCCACATGTTCCCATGAGTGGTTTCCAGGCCATGAGGTAGCTCGTTTCCAGCTAGGCTGGCTTTGTGCTGAGCTGTGGAGATGAGCAGAAGTTCCCTTTTCCTCTCACAGACATCTCCGTGATAACACACAAATAAAAATCATGTGATTGACTCCTTTCCCAGTCTGCACAGTCTTTTTCTCCCCCCACCATACAGGATCACCATGAAGCTTATTATAGAGAGTTGATCTCTGTGAGAAACAACATTTTCCAGCCGTAATATCTTTGAAACAGGCTGTTCTTTGCTGGGTTTGGCCCATTCACTTCTAGACTTTTAGTAAACAGAAAAAGTATATTACACCCTGTCAATCCCCCTCAGTTTATGCAGAACTGTCCAAGTCAGCACAATCTTGCACATCATATTTTTGGGAAGAGCCATCTGTCATAAACAAAACGTGGCCATGTGTGGCTTACTACCATGCACTACAATGTGGAAAACCAGAGCAGGATTGTGTGCTTCCACCACCAGGTTTGGAGGTGAGCAAGTGGTGTAGGACAAGGAGCAGCTGGTCTCCAGCCAGGAGTTCTGGGTAACTGGATTCTCCTTTGCCTGTAGCTCACTACAATTTTTCATGTCTACGTGCAGAATGTAATCTTGCTGACTTAGCATATTTTTTCTAAAATTGATCGAGTTTTCTTAAAAGCTTAACTCATTAAGTTTTCCTGTGAGGACAGGCTGGGAGGGTTGAGGGTGTGCAGCTTGGAGAAGAGAAGGCTTCAGGAGAGCTGGAGAGGGACTTTGGACAAGGTCCTGGAGGGACAGGACAAGGGGGGATGGCTTCCCACTGACAGAGGGCAGGGTTAGATGGGATATTGGGAAGAAATTCCTCCCTGTGAGGGTGGTGAGGTCCTGGCACAGGTTGCCCAGAGAAGCTGTGACTGTCCCTGGATCCCTGGAAGTGTCTAAGGCCAGATTGGACAGGGCTTGGAGCAACCTGGGGTAATGGAAGGTTTCCCTGCCCCAAGCAGAGCTGGAACTCCCCGGGGAGTTGAAATTGGGTGACCTTTAAGTTCCCTTCCAACCCAAACCATTCTATGATTGAAAATGCAGTTATAGACTCAGTCATGAGAATATGCATGAGGAAGGAAGGCCTTGGATCAGATTGTAACTGGATGTAGTTGAGAATCTGGACTTAATGTGCACAAAATTGACTGTACTTGGCTTTATCTGTATAAATTTAAACCTTCAAATATTCATGATTGAGTTGGTACTGCAAGTGCCCAGAAACTCAAACTTTTGTGAGTGCTGTGAACATGCTTAAATTATGTTTGCATATTGAACAGGAATAAAAAATTGGAAGCATTTAAAGAGAAAGTTTCAGACAACAGAAATTTTGAAGGTAGTTGTGAAGAATTGTTGATGTACTGCTTCAGAAAAGTAGAAATCCCTCATTGATGTAAAGTTGAAAAACACTGTAATGAAATATTGAATATAATAGACTATATTAAACTACATGATGAATTCAGTAATTGCTGTAAGTCAAAACAAAACAATATGGTAAACTCAAAAACACATTTTTTGTTTTCTCAAAGCAAATAATTTCTACATTAGTGGCACAAATAAGAAAATCAAAGCAATTTGCTGAGACAATTTTCCTGTAAAAAATATCATTGAAATAGTCATGTTCCTTAAAAATATTCCAGTTTCAATCTGCTTTCATTTTAAACATAAAATTGTTCTATCAAAAATGTTTTCACTGGATTTAATGAATGTATATCATAGGCTATGAAGTTTATGTTTATATTTCTATTTGATTTTGCTTTTTTATGATGTTCTGAAACTGAAAGAAACTTGCATTAGCAAGCAGTTATAAAGTCATGGGACACATTTCTGAGCAGTGTAAATACACAAGATGATACCAGCAGAGTAATTGACTTTGTGTTTTGAATTATTGTTACATAAAATGTAGCTTCAACACATCTGATAAAGATAAAATACATAATATTGAGATTATGAATTATTGGCATTCCACAGGGCCCACTCTGTATTAAATATGAATAATCAGTGGGGTGGTTAAGCACATTCTTATTTAGTGCATGAAAAAACCTCACCAAAAGCCCTGATATAACTCCAATACTGGAGGCAGCTGTGTGCTGAAGTATCTCACTGAATCATGGCCACACACTTTGGGAAGACAAAATTGCTGCCCTTAAGGGGTTGACCCAAAGCTTATTGAAGTCAGTGAAAGTTTTCCATTCAGTTCAGAGGTCTTTGGATGAGACCCAAAGAAGACAAGCAATGCATGAAATAGGCAGAGGGGGAAGTTGATGTGTATTGTACTTGTTTATTTTATCCTCAGGAATATCTACAGCTTAGATCTACAGATACAATCTCCCCATATTTCTTCATCTCTAACAGTATTTGTTGCTCATTTCTTGTAAAGTCTTCCTGTAGAGGAACAGTGTTGACTGCTGGGAATTTAACCACTACACTGGACATACCCATCAAGCACGAGTAGGTTAAACAAAGTTGATGGTAACTTAAATCAGCCTTGAGGAAAAGAGCATGGATTCAAGTAGCAAAGTCAGTAAACCAGGAGCCGAACGCTCGTTTCAAAGGTGTGTGAACACAGGGCGGATTTATCACACGATAAAGGGCACAGGGTTTAAGGCAGTCATTGCTGAGACAGAGTTACTCTCCTGCAACATGAAAAGTAAAATTTAGTTTGGAACTCAGACCCTCACACTGAGATCTGTTAGGTAATAAAATCGTCTCTCAAGGGAAGTGACTGTAGCCTCACCGTTTTGAGACATTAAATGCTTGACTGGACAGAGCCTAAGAAAGTGTGTTGGAGAGAACAATTCTACACTTATAAAGAGAAGCCAGGATTTCCTAATAGATCTCTTCTACCTTTCATATCTGTGATTTGGTGATAAACCCATGCCTGACCTTAGCAAGAGCGCAGGGGAAGGCAGTAGTTCCACTATTATCCATAAGGACTAATCACATTCTTAATATTACCTTTTTCTTTTTTTTTTTTTACTGCATAATGTGAGAAAAATGAGATTAAAATTAAAAATATTTTGTATAATTTCTAGTTGGGCAGTTTTTTCACTTTATTTCCTTGGCATAAGTCTTTATAACCTATAAGAAGATACCTTGATCATCTTTATCTGACTGGAAGATTTGACCATGTAGTGTTTTAATGAGAAGGCTTTTAACATGTGAATATGTATGTTTAAAATTGTCAGGAAGTTTTATGGCAAATAAGAGAGAAGCATATGTTCCATTTTGAAACTTAATAATTGATTAGAAAGATAAGTTTTCTTAAGTGCGGGAACCCCAAGCTCTGAGTGGTAATATAAAATTTACATGTATCTGTTTCACTTTCCAGCCAAAACTGGTCCTGTAATTAACTTACCAAGTTTTCCTTAGAGAATAAAAATGATCACATCAAATTTCCTTTCCACCACCAGTTTTTGGTAAGAGTTACATCATGTGTTTCTTCTGGGCATTAAAGGACAACATGTAGAGGAGAAATTAAGGGTCCTGCAATTATGATTGATTGTATGGTGAGTCATTTATGGTTTTGAAGGCAGCTCATTTGAATATATTTACTGAAAGCAAATGACATTGTGAATTTTAATGTAGTGTAGAGGAGCCCAGAGCTTTGGATGAACGCCTGTCATTGTTAAAAATTCAATGAGAGAAAGGAAATAAATGAGTGGCCAAGACCAATATGACCTTTACAAGTATTCAAAAGGAAAAGGATGCACAAAGTCTGACAGCAAAAATGCCCTTGCAACTGGTGTGTAGTAAAGGCTTATGTTTGCTAACTGAGAAATTAGGTAGAGCTTTACACCAGTGGGTTTTTGCACCAGGTTACTTATATTGGTGTCACATGTGGACATCAAAATAAATCCTGGGGGATTTCTTAAGGTCTCCCCTGGAGATGAGCTGCCAGCCTCTGCAGACAGTTATTCATCACCCAACCAGCACTCGTGGGACACGTGCTGACATTAAAGCAGGGCTCATTTTGGCATGTTGGACCCAGTTCCTGAGAGTGTGGAGCAAAGAAAGGATGACTGCCTGAACCTGACTGTATGCATACTGTCAGAACCCCCCAAAGTGGCTGCGAAACAGTCACCAGGGAAACGACTTTTTACATGGGCAGACAGTGATAGGACAAGGCCCTGGCACAGGTTGCCCAAAGAAGCTGTGGCTGCCCCTGGATCCCTGGAAGCATTCAAGGCCAGGTTGGATGGGGCTTGGAGCCACCTGGGATAGTGGAAATTGTCCCTGCCCATGGCAGGGGTTTGGAACAGAATGGTCTTTAATGTCCCTTCCAACCCAAACCATTCTGGGATTCTGTGATGGCAATACTAGACTAGCCCACATACAGGGGTACAATAGTGAATTCAAATCACCTCAGCACATAACTACCCTCCCTGTGAAAATATCCTCAGGAAGGTTTTGTAGCTGTGTCCTGGTTTTTGACTGACCTTATGTTTCAAAGCATGTCAGCCACTGAATAAGGGAGAGTTCTAGGGAAAAACACAACTCAAATTAAGTTTATCTCCCCATATGATGTAATAATTGTCACTAACATACCTGCATGTGGATCAGGAGGAGACTTTTCATGTCAGGAGGTGTTAAACTCCTAGCTACAATTTTTGGGAATGATTTCCTCTAACTTACTTTCACAGGTAGAATTGGAGGGTAGTCGATATTTGGGCTTTTCTAACGCTGCCATCGTGAGACTGCTGCCCCACCTGCAGAGGGCATCATTCAGAAGGGCACCTGCTCCCTCCAGGTGATCACATCGGAAAACTTGGGCACACTGAGCAACACCAGAATGCTTGACATTTCTGTATTGCATTTGGTGGCTGAGGAGTGATCAATAGCAGAGTAAGATAAATTACCTCCTTTGTCAATTCCTTGTATGGTCCTCTGGGTTTTATTGTTTATGTGTCTCCAATTCTAAAACATTACCATGCTCTGCCAGAAGATGACAAGATGATGGCTTCCACTTTGTCAGCAGATAACCAGGTAATACTGATATACCTTACAAATGCTCTTTGTATTAAGGCTCAATAATCTTTGTTGCTCTGTGCTTTGGTATGAAGGATCACCAGCTTTTAAATCATTCTAGGAGTTTTCAGCTGCTTAGGGGATGTTGTTATACCCCACAGGTTAAAATCACTCTTGCTAAATCAGGAAGATGATAGAGATGAGCAGTTTATTTTCAGCAAGCTGCTACTTGTGCTTTGCATACTCCCTTCCAGTTGTTTAGCCATTTGCCTTCCTGACTCTGGCCTTGACTGCAATATATAACACAACACCACTGAGGTCCCAACCAAGGCAGTACTGCAGCCAAAAGCATTTGTGCTGCATCAACTCAGTGATAATTAATCCTGCTGAAAGGCCAGGGTAATTAGCAGGCTGCTCAGCCTAGGCCACAGCACAGCTCTGCTTCCAAAGCCTCAGCTGTTGCCTTTGCATGACAGGAGCTGTGCAGATGAGATGTACCACAAAGTGGGAACAATCTTTTGGGTTTTCCAGCACAGGTGAGCCCGAGGCACTTAGGCCTCAGATGGTTTGCACTGTTTCCTCTCCAGCTTCTGCTTCCTTTGCTTTGAAAGCACTTTACCAAGGGCTTGATCCAACTATAACTTGTCTTTGACTCATTCTCTCAGGGCCAGCAGACAGAAAGCCTCCCTTATAGAATCATAGAATAGTTTGGGTTGGAAGAGATCTTAAAGACCATATAGTTCAAACCCCCTTCCACTAGACCCGGTTGCTCCAAGCCCTATCCAATCTGGCCTTAGACACTTCCAGGGATCCAGGGACAGTCACAGCTTCTCTGGGCAGCCTGGACCAGAACCTTACCACCCTCACAGGGAGGAATTTCTTCCCAATATCCCATGTAACCCTGCCATCTGTCAGTGGGAAGCCATTCCCCCTTGTCCTGTCCCTCCAGGACCTTGTCCCAAAGTTCCTCTCCAGCTCTCCTGCAGCCCCTTTAGGCCCTGCAAGGGGCTCTCAGGTCTCCCTGGAGCCTTCTCTTCTCCAGGTGAACCCCCCCATCTCTCCCAGCCTGGCTCCAGAGCAGAGGGGCTCCAGTCCCCAGAGCATTTCTGTGGCCTCCTCTGGGCTCTCTCTAACAGGTACATGTCCTTCTATGTCTTATGGGAAACTTGACTCATTTTGATATCTGGAGACCAGACATGAAACCCCTCAGTGTCTAAAAATACACCAAGTTGCAACCAAACCCCATCACAGATGTCCCTACAGCCACCAGCCCAGTGGGCCAGTCTAACCATTTTTTTTAGGGTGGGGGGGTTCATAGAAATGGCAGCAAGTAGTTAACAGTATAAAATACCAGACTGTCAAAAGAGAAATGTGGGAAGCATTTGAAAGTTAAATTCAACGAAGCAATAGTCATTGATTGTCAGTGCTCAGTGGGATTCATCTCCCCCCATTTTAGCTATCTACAATTTATAGTCTTGCTTAAGCTTTTTCCTAAGTTCCCTGAATGGAGAGGAGACACAGAGAGAGAGAAAAGCACCTCCAGGAAATGATTCATCCTCTCTTAAGATAGATGCCCATAATATGTTGGATGAATAACAGTTGAAAGGGGATTATCTTTCTCCTTTGGTGTAAAGAGGAACTAGATGACCTGCTGAAGTGCACAGTCCCACCATCGGGGACTTAAGCTGTGTTTTCTAGCTAAAGCCTGAAAAAAATGTGGGATTGCAAAAAGGACTAATTGTGATTAATTCTCATTTCTGAGATAACTGTCAAGCAGACATTGGTTTTAGTAGGAGCAGATACAGGCCAACAATGGCTGCTTTTGAAAGATATCCTTCATAATGGCCTGACTTCAGAGAAGAAAAACCCTCACTGAAGCCTGTGTGGGCTGTTGATTGTTCAGTGTTTTGTTGTTTGTTTTTTTTTTAAAAAGCAACCATTTGTTTAGATGGATAATACACACTTAGAAGTGCAACTTTGGCCACTTTTATTCAGCCAATGCTATAAGGTCTGCTGAGAGAATTGACATAACCATCTCTGTTCCCTCCAGGGGTAATGGGAGGGAGAGAGAAAGATGCCCACCTCCAGAGCAGCAGTAGATGCCAAACTGGAAGGCATCCAGCTCAGTGGCATGCAAGAAATATAATACATTATTTCAATGCAAGCATTTGGGTTTATTTGGGGAATCAATTAACAATAAGTGCATACATCCATTTACAAAATGGTAGTGTACCAGACACATACACACACAAGTTGTAATTGAAAACTGAAATAACACCAGAAGGAATAATCATTAAAGCAAAACAAAAAATGTCTCCAAAAAGCCAAGAATAATATTTAATAAAATAAAATAACTCATCCATCTGCAGTTACATCCTTAGGGGGAGGCCACAGACTAACAAGCAAACAAATCTAGATGGAAATGAAAATAATGTTGTGAAGGTGATGGGAGGAACAAGGGGGAGATTTCTTTGCAGATTAGCTGCTTATGAACCAAAGGTATTTCAATTTGATCACTTGCTTGTAGATATGTTTATCAGAGGATGGGGAATTCCATCATATGCTCCTACCATCCTGAAGAATAATTATTCTTTTCCTCTTCAGACATTTCACTCTATTAACTGGCACAGCCACAGAATTCAGGAGCTCTCATCCAAGATAACAGCTGAGGTCTCAAGAGGTTACTTTCTTTCCTTAAACCATAGGAATCCCACAGGCTAATCCAATGTGGTTCCCTTCATCCTTGGGCTGAATTTGTACCACCTGAGGCACCTAAAATCCCAGTCACCAAAGAGCCACTTAGCAGCACCCAGTGGACACCCCCAGGGAAGTTGGATGCCCTATGAACCTCAAGATGTGTCGACCTCTAACTCAGTTCCCTTAACATTAACTTGCATGCTGGGATTTATAGTCTTTAATTATAGATTTTCAAATAGAAGTCAAAAAAAAAAAAAGAGAGAGAAGAAAAAAGAGAGGGAAAAGCAATTCTGTATTCTGTAGATCTGGACATAAGCTACATAGTCAAATGGGCCTCAGTGGAAGAAGTCTCAGGGGGCCCTGTAATTAAGGCAGTGATTTTATGGGAGACACTCATTGAATATCAACCCCCGCACTTCCATTAGTTGCCTGCAGGTAGGATAGCCCTGCAAAACAGCCAGGGCACTGCTCTTGTTTGGATCTTTCTGCTTTTCCCAAGAATGCCATTCATAGAAATTAAACCTCTGTTCATATTGGAGATTTTGTAACCTGCAGGAGATATGAATTTTTTTCCATATCATATGAGTCAGAAACGGAAAATATTTGCTAAGATATAGGAAGAGTCACGCTGGATACAATTAGCAATACTTTTAATCCAGTATCCCTCCTCCAAGAGTTCCTTAGAGGAAGACACAAGAATTCCCTTTGAGCAATTATGGACTAATTTTGCCATATAAACCTGTCAGCTGTAATGATTGTATACCCTGAAGTATGAGTGTTTATGTTATATTGTATTTCCATTATGTATCTATCCTCTGCGAGATAACTCAAAGTATTCCCAACTATACCTTCCTCCTGCAAAATTGCATGTGCCCAGTAATACTTTATAGTAGTGAGTTCCAGAGATCAATTAAGCATTGTAGGAGGAAAAAAACAGTCTTAATTTACATCAGTGAAAAATGTTTCTCCCCGCTGCCCCGTATGTGACTCACCATGTCCTTACCAGGCCTTTGCTCTAGTCTCTGGCCTAACTCTAGAACTGCATGCCTGTGCTTAAACTCACCAAAATACCTCATCACCTTCCACAGGTAACTCTGCCACCTTCAAACTGTGCCTCTTTCCTACATTCCACTGGTTTCTTATAAGGCACACTGAATTAATTCACCTTCTGCCAAACCCTTCTGGAACTTTCCCTATTAGAAGGCAACCAGTTGCTCTTTGGTGGCTTATGTGGTCCCTGATCATGGATGAGGGGTGAGAGTGGGATGTCCTGAGGCAGTCTGCCCATCTGTCCTCTGTAGTGTCACCCTGTGGGCAACGTGCAAAGAGCTCAAGTAGAGTGGAGGATTGTGTTTTTCCTTTACAAAAGCTAGGGACACAGAGTTTCAATTGTCTCACATGTTTTAGCCAACTTAGAAACAGAGAGCGGTTTGGGTTGGAAGGGACCTTAAAGACCATTTCATTCCAAGCCTGTGCCACAGTCAGGGACACCTTCCACTAGACCAGGTTGCTCCAAGCCCCATCCAACCCAGCCTTGAGCACTGACTTGAGGGTTGGGGCAGCCACAGCTTCTCTGGGCAGCCCAATTTACTTGGCCACTAACCAGTTTCTGAAAGTAGAGTTTTCCTTCTGCTGTAATAGAATATGTCAGGTATTGCACAGCTCTGTCTTGCTTCCCATTGCAATTAATCTCCGTTGATTGATGGTTTAATTCTAGGTGTTGAGAATTTAACTTCCTCGTTCCCTCCCTCTCTCAGATCTCTCTGTGATTTTTCTGTCTCTCCAGTCATGTATCACTCCATCCTGGCAAGCAGTTGCAATCCTGATGGCTCTTCTGATTGCTCAGCATTCCAGTTCCTCTCCCACTTGTGACAGACTAAATAAGGAAGGGAAAAAAAGGAGGAGAAAGGTCAGTCTGTAGGATGGGGCATTGATCCCTGGTACATATTGGGCCCAGTTAATCCCCGTGCACTCAGAGAAGGGGGTTGGAAGCTTTTTTAGCCATCTAAAAAAAGTGTACAAGGAATGGGAAAGCTTAGGGTCTCAGACATTGCTTGACCATGACACTACAGGCATGGGAGGGGAGGAAGGAGATACGCAGCTTGCATGGAATGTGGGGAGACAGATCAAGAAAAATGTGAAATGAGTGAAAACATGGCACGAGGTTTGATACTATTAAGGAAAGCAAGAGACAGTGTGAAGGGTGGTTTACAGGCTGAGGGTTAATCTTAAAGAAATCTTAGATGGCATCTGGAAAGCCTTCCCTTGCCTTCCCTGTGCTCCAGCAATGAATGCTTCATCAGGAACAGCCTTCTCAGTTGACACAGTCCAGGCTGATACACCCCCCTCAGGCTCTCCAGCTTTGCTTTTATTATATCCACCAGTTCATTTGGAGTTGGGTCTCGAGCCACGTGCCAACTGACCACACTACCTCAGTCCCGTCTGAAGTGATGGTCACTGCCTGCTCATCATCACGAACACTCTCAGTGCTTGCCCCTGTTGAAATTTGGGCACCATATATTTCTGTCTCATAGCAAGACTTTCAGCACAGGAAATACATTGACTGAACAATCCCAGGCTCACAGTTTACCTTCTAGATTTTTATTTGTTTGTTTTCCAATTTGAAAATAAGATCAGAGGTCTCCATGTTTGAGGAGTGCAAGCTGTCCCTCCTCTATCCCTCCCCATGGCCACAGCACTAGCTGGCAGAGAATTTATTGTTTTCCTCTAAACCCAGATGTGCTTCATTTTGCAATATCTAGATGAGCACAGTTCATGCATCTGTAGCTGACTCGGACTCCTTATGGAGTCCTTACCATCAAGAGTGAGTGATAGCCACACTTAGTGCCAAGTCCTCTAAATGTACCTATTTTAAGAAGACACGGATAGCATGTTTAAAGTGCTTTTGTCACTGCTAACAGTAAAGAGAATTCATGGTGAGTACCTCCTCCACAGAAATTTACATTTAGTCAGATGACTGCCACCATGGGTGGACAACCTACATATTGCATGACTGAACCTCGCCAAGTTTCTGTGACTCACAGTTTTCCATTGCACTGATAGCGTCCTCGAACTTCATGTCGCCAGCAAATTTCATCCGTGTATTCCTGCTTTGTGTACACATTAAATCAGTTCAGTGAGATGAGAAATTCTACCAGTAGCTTCCACCCATGTGAACAATCAGCCTCTCAGTGAGACCTGATGCAGTTTCCCATGCAGTCAGTTTATCAGTCACCTCTTGGTTCCTGCATCTCCTCTTTAATGAATGAATCATTATGAGGCAACATGCAAAATGCTTTACAATGGCTGAGGCTTTTATTTTTTAAGAACTTTATTCTAAGAGAAGAGGATAACAACTCTCTGTCCCTCCAGGTAGCTACAACACAGCAGTACTCATTGTCTGCAGAGCTGTTTCATATAAATATTATGTATGTTTAACAGATGCCTTCTGATATCAATCCCATCCATGCATGTGTTTTATCTCCTTTATTTTCTCCCATTGCATGATTGTTGGCTCTGTTTCGCTGCACTGTAAACGTGCTCAGCTCATGACAAACAAAAAGGGTATCGGCAGGAGTGATGGTTGCACCTTGAGGTAATCAAGGCTGAAGCACATACCACTGAGGCCACCTGGTGTACAGAGCAGAGCTGCAGTCCATCTGCCTGCTGCTTCAGCACAGCCTAGCACAGAAAATTAAACACCAAGAAAAAAAGAAAAAAAAAAAAAGAAAGAAAAAAAGCCCTCAGTGTGTTTAGCGAGATCCTCCCTGCCCTGGCTCTGCAGAGGAATGTGTGTGGCTGCACGGAGGAGCCTGAAAAGCAAAGGAGTTCACTAGTGTGGGAGGGAGAAGACCTATAAAACACAGAGGGCACCACAGTAGAAAAGGCTCATTTTGTGAAATGGGTTGGCTCTGCAATGCTGACAGCACCAGCAAGAGTGAACAGGGATGGGCTCTGTTCTGGTTTGAAACATGGGGAAAGCATCCCTTCAGCCTAAGGGTCCTTGCATGGTACCCACTTCCCAGCACAGGTGGATAAACTTGAGTATCATCTTCCTTTATTTTACATGGGTTTTTTCCCTTTTTTTCCATACATCCTGGAAAGGAATTTGTCTCACTGCTTGGGTGTGAGAACAGCCACAGCAAAGAGAGAAAAAATTGCTCCATGAAATCAGGATTTGGAGTGACCGCATGTAACTTGAGCTTGAAAGACTTTCATTGCCCTTGGCTTATACACATCTTACAGGCATTTGTAACTGAATTTCGGAGGCCAGGACCATATGGCTGTTCAGACAGATGTGGCTTATGGGCCTCTCAGTGCCTGTCATGCCTTTGAATATGTGAAACCCAGTGTCATGTCCTGAGTGACAGTAGCACATCAGATTTGTTACTATTGTGTGACTGACACCCAGATGTTTTTGTGACCACCACCATCATAGGACAGGCATAATCCTGCATGGGCCAATAAGTTGAACTATGGCATTTTCTTGACAGATGTAGCTCATTAGGAGCCATCCTTGGGGTAAGTAGCTTCTTGCCCATGTGCAGAAGGTCCAGCATTCGCGTCTCCTGCTCTGTGTGGGTGATAGAGTTGTCTATGAACCAGCCTGGGATATTCTCCAGGCTGCCTTTGTGGTTGCTCTACCAGAAACCTGATAAGCTGAAATTTTTCTCTGGTTTTGAGACTCTAGTGCTGCTCTGCGAAAACACAGAATGTCATAGAGCTGGTCGAGGGAGAGGAAATGGGCATCAAATATACTATATTCTCCCTGACTGAAGAAAAAATTAGCATAATCAAGTTACAAATTATTTGAAATTTAAGCAGAGCCCTTAGAGAAGTCAGCCTGCATAGAAACTTCATGGGAAAACCATGCAGTCTCCATGAATGTGAAGTAGATTATTTTTGTTAAATCAAAGACAGAGTGCTGTATTTGTCACCCATCTGCTGCAGTCTGGCTTGTACAAAAAATCCTGGCCATACATCTTCCATATGTTAGGAGGCAATTTGAGTGTCTGGAAGTTAGTCATAGAGATAAGAGAGAGATGCAGTGTCATCTACAACGAGGGCAAGACTGCTCCCTGAAATACATTCCACAGCAGAGACAGAATATCTTTTTTTTCTATTTTTTTCTGTTCAGTGCCCTAAAAGAAAACCAAGAGAAAATCCTGGGCAGGTCTGCTATAAAATATGTTCAGTATTTCCAGCTAAGCAAAAAAAAAGCAAAATAACCAGCTTCATTTGGGGTCAACTTGAAGGAATTTGTTCACTTCAAAAATAAACATCATCTAATGTCCTGAGAGTATTTAGGGGTTCTTTTATTTAACTTTTTTTTTCCTTTTCAATGTAATCAATTTTTAAATTAAAAAGAAAATGTTTTGAAACAAAAGTCAAAATATTTCTTAAAAAAATACTGACAGGAATTGCTTTGGCATTTCCTGAATTGAAATATTTCAAGTGGAACAGCATTTCAGTGTGAATGCTTTCAAAAACTGTCTTTTTTTGGATAAAAGAATTTCCTGAAATAGACCCAGGTTCATAAACAGTTTGGGGCCTTGCTCAGAACTCCATCTCTTTACTTCCATGTCATGTTAATTGGGGGATACTAGAAAGTTCCCCATTTACATTGCAACTGCTGCACAGAAAATCTCATTAAGAATTATATTTCACCTGAATGTCTCTCTGGCTTAATTTTCTCATTGCCTGGGAATATCCTTCCCAATTTTCCAACAGAGACTCTGCTGACGCAGCTGCTTTCAAGCACCCAAATTGCCTACTAGCACAACAGGCACATGAGTGGCTTTTTAGAGGCTAAGAACTCAGCAAGTAGACAACATATCAACAGCTTTTGTTCCCTCATGACCGGATGCTAAAAAAGAATTTAAACAACCAAAAAGAGTATCTTCTGCAGTGTCCCACCTGGGCAAATAAATTCGGTGAACCATTATATCAGCTTGGACTAGGTCTGGTCTGGAGGTAATGCTGAGTCTAGACAGGCTGTTCTTGCAGTGACAGCCAGGGCAGGTGTGGTTGTGGGTACAGTTGATTTTCGTGTGTTTGTCATAGTGCACAGACATTTACTGCAGAAAAATAGTTATGGACCCGCCAGAGATAAATGAGCCACAGTAACCTGGTCATTATTAAAGGGACTTACCCTGTTGAAGCCATCAGGGAGAAGAAATCAACATTACAGAATTTAGATAGAGAAGAAACCAGCCAGACTGTCCAGGCAATTTTCGTGCTCTTGTGAGAGTTATCGCCAGAATATTTGCTGATGTTTTGTTTTGCCTGGCTTAAAATCTTTCTTTTCAGGGATTTTAAATTATTCCATACCCCCATAGGTCTCTTTCTCAGAACATTTTCCTGTAAGGTCTGCCCAAATTTCACATTTTCTCTGTCTTAATTGAATCTTCTTGCTGCTATCTTTACCCTGGGTATCACGCCAAATAATTGCTGTTCTCCTTCTGTGTTAACAATCTCTTGAAGTTTGGCTTCTCCTAACTCCTCTTAATTGCCTCTTCCACTGTATGCATATAGATATGATTCATTTAATTCTCCCTATAAATCCATGCCTCCAGCCTTCTGATCAGAGGAGAGCAACTAAAATGAAGTGATTCTGCTCCTCAACAACTTTCTGGCAATACAGAGCTATTAATCAAATGCAGTTTTCCAGCTGCAGTTGAATCATATATAAACGGAGACAGACTATGCAGGTCAGAGCTGCAGTGATTTGTTTTTGGCATGCTCACCTATCTTTACATGTCTAAAAGTTAGCTGGCTAATCTACATTAGGCATCTGGCTGTCTTCTGAAAACTCACAAGGGAGAGATATTGAGTTCTGGGTACCTTGCAGGCAGCTTTGAACAACTCTCTGAGGGAAGAACGTTTCTCTCTGCGTGGAGGAAAGCTGGGCAAGTCTCTTGGATGCAATGTGAAGATGCTGACATTTAGTCAGCAGTCTTTTTGAGTTTAGTGAGTGAAGCCTAGAGAGGGAGGCAGCTGACCAAGTACTGGTGTTTTGGAAGAGCAGAACTGCTCTCTGTCATCCCTTCAGTGCATGACCTGGGTGGCCACTGATTGCAGTGGGAGCTGAGACATACACAGGTGAATTCACAGAATCACAAAATCACAGGTTGAAGTTGGAATGGATCTGAAAGACCATATAGTTCCACTCTGCAAGGACACCTTCCACTATCCCAGGTTGCTCCAACCCCACCAAACCTGGCCTTGAACACTTCAAGGGATGGGCCAGACACAGCTTCTCTGGGACACCTATGCCAGGGCCTTACCACCCTCACAGCCAGGAATTTCTTCCTAACTTCTAATCTAGATGTTCAATCTTCAGAAGGCAGTACTGGGAGAGATGTGTCCCCTTCTAAGTATTTTTCAACTTCAACCCTCCTCACTGAGGGTTTCCCTTAAGCTGCTCAAAAGTGTTCCAAATTTCAACAGACCACATTTCCATCTCTATTTCCAGTTTTATAGGTCAACTTCTTGGTAATGTTGTCAAAGGTTTCCCATGAATTCAAAGAAAAACATGGGTTCTTTCAGGTTTGACTTAGGGATTTTTGTATCTCAAAGGGGTTTTATTTCCATTCATCAGTATGTAAGAAATAAATCTATCAAATATTTTATAGAATAAACTTTTAGTTCATTTTGGATCACCTTGTATTGATACTTAACTAATCACTGAGGTTATTTCTCTTGAAGAGCCCATAACACTGGTGTTTCCAGAATGCAAAAATCTATCTGTTAATTAAAGGCAGAATTCAGAGGGTTGGAGGGATAGGTCTTTCTGCTTCCTTAAAGCTTCATAATCCCATTGTTCAGAGTCCAAGCCTTTCAATGACCATTGATGTTTTCCTATTTCACCTTCTCATCAAAATACTTAAATTGCATCTGATTTTCAGGAGATATTCATGTCCTTTCTGCTGAAAATCAGACTGCTCTGATGAAAGGTGCAATAGAAGTCTCCCTGTGTTCATGTTACTTGGAATATTTCATGGATTTACTCAAACTTTAGCCCAGTTTATGACCCCTGAAGAACCAGTGCTTTCTAGCAGGGCTCCTGTGAGGTTATGTTAGGTTGTGAGAGGGGTGACCTTCCAACCAGGCAAAGACACACTTGAATTGCAGAGCCCTGAGAAACAGACAGACTTCTCAATGAAGTGAGGCAAAGAAAATCTGGCAGTCTCCCACTGAACAAAAATAATTTCAAAACTGAGTTTTGTCACCATCATCATCACCGTCATCACCATCGTCATCATCGTTATCTATTGCTTTAAGCAGTTTCCCTTAACCTAGTCCAGGCACTGCCATTAAATCATTTGGGATAAGAGAAAGTAGGGTATCTTTACTTCTGAGAAAACAAATCATTTATTCAAATAAAATTGTACCATCAGGAATTATTTTGAAAATCTGGCAGTGCTGGGAATTGTCCTGAGGAAGGTAGTCTTGAATTGCTACACAGCTCCTGATAAACCACCAGAAGTGTGAGCTGTCCCCCAGGGTCACCTCTTCACTCTCTTAGAACAGTTTTGGGTAGTTAGATTTAAAAATGCATTGGCTTCCAGATACAACCTGACATCAGTGTCTGCTACCTGTATCAGAGTCTCCCATGAGGGGAAGTATGGACCTCATTGTTTTTGGTTCATGAGGGTGTAGGCAAATTATTAAGTTGTTTTGAGTAGTTGAGCTGAGTTGTGTTGTGTTTGTTGTGTTGAGTTGAGCTGAGTGTGTTATTTTTCTCCTTGCCTGTCACTGAGTTCCAATAATTTGTCTTGGAACACCTAGTGCTGATGCTCATCTCCAAAATGTGGGACTTTCTGCAGTACAGAAGCTGCCAACTTTCAGAGACAACTCAGCAAGAGAAAACAAACAAACCATGAGGGTACTGCCCATGGTTCCTGAGTCCACCTCCTCCTACTCTCTCAGAATGTGAAGCAAGAAAGCTCCACAACAAAGGGAAACTTGTTGGATTTGGTGGACTTTGAGCAGAGGTGGCAAAACATCCTGGTCTTTACTGCGACACGGAGAAGTTTCTCTTGCCTCCAGCTTGCTAAAAGATACCTCACACTCATATGTATTTTTGGAATAATTAGCTTAGGTTTTTAACTGCGTTAATTGCGTCAGCCTCCTAAGTAATAATTCCCCCATGGTGCCTGTGTGTCCTCTAGGAATAGGCTCCCACAGCTCTTTCCGATGCAGCAGCTACACAATACCACGCTCATTGTCAGTAAAAAGTAATAGATATAGAGCCTGGGCCTAGAGAGGAGCATTATAACCATCTAGTTTGACTTCCTTTGTAGTAACAGCATCACAATTTTTTTTGTTGTTATCTCCCTCTAAATATAAGTATTTTTAGGGATTAGAAAGCCACTGTAGCCTCACATACATTTTTCCTGCCTTCAAGATTACATATTGACCATTTCCATCTTCCTGATCTAAATTTGCCTAATCTCAGCTTCTGATGAGGTGATTTATAGACTGAAACAGATTGACTATTAACAGGTGAGACCTCCAGTACAGACACCTCTTAAGCTTTTCCTAGGTAATTGACTGGATATTCTTAAACCCACTACAATAAAAATAATAATTAATACCCAAGTATTAAAATTCTGATTTGCCACTGCCTTGATTTGCCTGTGATTATATAAGTTCATCCATATACTAAACAGAAAACCAAAATAAAAGCAATTCCATATTAAGAAGATCAGTAAATAACCTACATTCTCAGAACACTTTTCATTAGTACTTAAAGCAGTACTTGGAACTTAGGACATTTATTTGCATCTCAGATTTCATTTGTCAGGTCTGTCCTACATGCATTGCTAGTTCTCATTTCTTAAAGTAAGGCCAATACTGGCCATTTTGTTTAATGTTAAAGAAGTACCAAAACTGAAGATTTGTCTGATTCCTGGACATTAAACAATCATGCATAAAGCACACAAGATTTTGTAGAAGGTGATAGACATGCATCATAACTGGACATGTTTGACTTTCTAACCACACTACAATTTAGAGTGGCTAGAATAGCCTTCAGTAAAAGCAGCCTTCCATAAAAGCTCTGTATCCATAGGAAAATCTCTTAACTCTCCTACTACCACACCCCAACTGAGATTCAAGTCCACTG
Organism: Platyrinchus mystaceus; assembly: GCA_035041135.1. Classification (NCBI taxonomy): domain Eukaryota; kingdom Metazoa; phylum Chordata; class Aves; order Passeriformes; family Tyrannidae; genus Platyrinchus; species Platyrinchus mystaceus. The sequence goes on from JAWWLV010000100.1 coordinate 68,927,303, forward strand.
ATGTCGTTCTGCTCAGGACTCAGGAATGGATTTGGACACACGCCTTTTCCTAAACGTCATTGGACGGGAATGTTCTTGGTTTGTGTTTTGTTTTGTTTATTTCTTTTGGAGTCAAGCAGATCAAAGCATTCAGTTTAAGGAAAAAAAAAACAGGCCCATCCTGCAAAGTCAGTGAGCAAGTACTGGAGATGGATGCTGATGTTCTCCAAGTGCTGGAATTCATTTTGCAGAGTTTGTCACTTTTCTAATTGAAAAAGCTGTCTCCGCAACATTTAGCAACTAAAAATGCCGAGTGATGAAGCATAAGGAGGGGAAAAAAAAATAAAAAGCCAAGCACTCAGCAGCAGACATCTGGCACCCTGATTTCCAGGCCATGCATCAAGGACACCGAAAAATGGAGCACCAAGGTGTCCCCACCAGCACAGCTCCAGGGCAATGCATCTGGAGTGGGGCATGCAGGTTTTCAACAAAGACAAACAGGGAAAATCTTATAATCAGCAGTTGACTGTGGGTGTGGGAATAAAGATTTGCTTGACACTTAGTGCTTAGTATTAATTCTGCATCCAAATGATAGGCAAGCCAGGTACAAGACTACAGATCTCAAATAAAGATAGGTTCAGACTCAAAAAATGAATTCTGCCTCTGTGCCTTCTCTCTCTAGTTCCATCTCTTGTTTCGTGGTAAAATTTGTGGGAGAAAAAAAAATATCTGGTTCTCCACTCACTTATCCATAACAAACAAAAAAAAAATCAGGTTCCAGATCTTCAAAAGTTAGCCCGAAAGAAGCTGAAGTCACAAAGTACGGTTCGTGATTATTTTTTTCACCACTGTGTTTGAGGACTGGGGTTGTGTCTTGCATGTATTTCTTTCGTTAGTTTTGGGGGGGGGGGGAGTTGTTGATGCTTTTTTTGTGTGTGTGTGTGTGTGTGTGTGTGTGTGTGTGTGTGTATGTAAAATGGATCTGCTGAGTGAAAGACTCGGCACCAGTGTTTCTCCCACTGACTTTAATCAATGTAAAAGTCTAATTGAGTTAGCACACGGATGAAGTCAACCTCCCCAAATTTCAGGGCTAAGGATGTGTTAGCTTCTATGAGCTCTTTTTCACACCCATCACTTCTATAACAAATTTGGAAATCCATCCAATTCATCATGATTAATGTAGGTTTGCCAAAAAATTCTGAAACTTGATATTTCTTATGAAACAGAATTCTTACCTTCCAGAAAATTGGGGAGTTAAAAAGAAAATAAGTATCTCCTTTCTTTCACTGAGAAAATTTAATGACTTATCAGTGGAAACTATATTTAAAGAATCTTAAAACTTCAGCTGCTGCCAAAAATATTCTAGCACATAAAAGCAACACAATTTTTGTTTGCCTCTATTTGATAATCTGATTGTCCTCTCTATTTTGGAAACAGAATGGAGTTAATTCCTGCTCCCAGAAATTTTTTATGCTGCCCCTAATTTTAACCATGTTAAAGTGAGGGATTAATCTAAACTAGTGGAACTCTTCTTGTAGTGGGTGTAGAGGACTCATCCAGAGGAGTCCAAGAAGCTGCTCCTGGGGCTGGAGCCCTTCTGCTCTGGAGACAGGATGGGAGAGCTGGGTGTGTTCAGCATGGAGAAGAGAAGGCTCCAGGGAGACCGTAGGGCCCCTTCCAGTGCCTGAAGTTGGAACTTGATGATCTTTAAGGCCCCTTCCAAGCCAAATCATTCTGTGATGGCTGTCTGTTACTGTCCCAAGAACGACAAGGAGCGTGTGGGACAGTTGTCCCATTAATACAATTAACCAGAATACGTTTCTCTATTACCTGTAAAAGCAGTCAAGCCACTAAGCAAACATCAAAGCATTTTACATGACTGAACTGAGGCCACAGAATTCCTACTCCTTGGATCTTAAGCTGCTCTTAGCAGTTTTTGTAAGCTGACACAGTGTTTCGATGGGTTTCGGAGTGAGAAATGTAACTGTGATGCTTCACCAGTACCAACACCAAGCACAAAACGCTGACTGCTGAGAAGACCTTGGCAGCATTTCTGTAAACAGGCACTTCAATACATGGAAAAGCAAAGGAAGTCAAAGTCTAAAAGGAGCTGTAATCTATCTCCTGATGTAAATGAAACTCACTGCTGCTAGTACTCTGCCCATCAAACGGGATGCCAATGCAATATCGAGCACACTTCATGAAAATTTCAGTCCTCTAGGAATTTAGGAATATGCATTATCCCCATAAGGATTCACAGAACTTTTGCTTCCAGCCCAGGCAAAGCCACTCAGTTCAGAAATGTAGAATTCTTCATCTCTGCCCTTGTCCTGTGCAATTTCACCCAACAACATCTCAGTGTGACCTCACACACAAACAAACAAACCCTGCAAATTTTTCCAAGAGGATTCAGAGCTAGAGGAGTCCACGTAGGATTATGAATCACAAGGATATAAAAGCACTACAATATAAAAGCCCTTTTCCAGCTCTGTTGACTCTGGCCAAGTTCCTTAGCCCAACTAAAATGCTGCCCTTTCTCATTACTGTAAATAACGGTAATAAGGCCTCCTTTCTCCTCAAATATTGGAATTCTGACTGAAATGACCATTTTTTTCTCAAAAACACGAGAACATCCAAGGAACTCTCTGCACCTTGTCTTTTATTCCCTTGTATGGTGTCACTGGGGTCCTGACTCTGCATTTTATATCCCTCTAACGTGACTCAATGCACCATCCCATATGTAGACACTTTGCCCCCAAGCTCTTGCTATGGGTTGCTCCCCTCAACAGACCAACTTGGCCCCATTATTCCCAGGGGCACCTCCTGCCACAGAAGGACTTGTCTGACCTCCAAAGCCCTGGATGGACCATTGATCTCATCCAGTGGGGTGTGCTTTAGGATAGTCTACAAGACAGCAGAAATGCCACAGGAATGCTTTGCCTTTCCACCACCAAAGTTGGATTCAAAGGGCAAATTCAGTCCAACCACACACTGATCAGCTCTGCATTTACTTTAATCTCCTTAAAGAGATTATTTCCTACAGTGAGGTGTCAGCATCTGCTCATTACCTGCTGATAAGAAATACAGGGAATGATTGAGGGAAAGAACAAAATAACAACAAAAAAGGAGAGTAGAAAACGAGTCAGCATGGAAATCTGCAAGCCTGGGACTTTGGCAACAAAAATAATATTTCCTCTTTCATCTGCCTTGTCATTACTAATATTTTCTTTTCTTAAATTATCCCTTCTTACTAAAATTAGGCAATAGCAGAAAATTTTATGCAAACTGAGCAACATAACCCTCAAAAAACAACCTGACTGGTGGATTGGCAAGGGTAAGGTCTTCACAGGGCTGGATCCTGTTTGCCACTCCCAGCACAATTTCCCAGCTGCAAACAAGCCAGTGCTGTTCCTGGTCCAGGGCTTGCTCCAGCATTTTGCCAGAAGCAGCACAGCTTGGCTGGTCACTCTCTCCTGTGATCTACAGCCAGCACCATCTCTTGCCTGAGGATCCAGGCTGGAAAAGAGCATAGGAGTTGTCACACCCGATCAGTCTAATGGTCCAGTGAGCCAGCCCTCGGTTTTTGAAAACTGTTTTTTAACAGGTGCTTCAAAGGAGCTGGGATGGCTGGAATGGAGCTGTCTGTGCACAGGGGACGCTCTTGAGTCCCAGGTAGTTGTGGGTTGGCTTGTGCCCTGCAACGTGGAAGTTTAATATGTTCTCTAAGAGAGAAAACCTCCCAGATCAGGTCACCCAGATCCCCTCACCCAGCCTGGGTGAGGATGCAGCCTGGCCTGAGCTGCACACGGGCTTTGAATCCGTGGGGTTTGTGTCCAAATTGAGAGCACCCTCTTCAATCCAGCTGCAAATGCTCCCACCACACATATAAACCTCAAACTTCTGCTGTCTGCTGGGTAAAGCAAACAACACACTGCACACTATGCACGTTGCTGTCACTCTTGGCTTCAGTTTATTTTTCTGATGGCTGTGAGCTGCTCTTTAGTGAAGAGCCATGCTCTACTTTCTGGTGTGTCTTTCCAACCCATTGGCAACAATGACAGCTTGAATTTCACAGGTTAATCTTGAGCTAGGTACAACAAATCCCTTTCGTGCATTTGAAATTCTCCTGTCTTCAGATTGCATCACCTTTCCCCCGTTGCCTTGACTATAAAAAAAAAAACAGCTAATCCTACGCTTCTACAAGAAATCACAGTAAAAGCAAGAGATCAAAGACTTTCTCAAACCTCACAGAAGTCTCAGGCCCCAGTTTTAGCTCTCTTTACGGGATAAAGTGAAGGAAAAAGTATTTTCTCCTCTCTAGCGCATCTAATCCAGGCAGAGATGCCATCGCAGAATTTGTTGGCATTATTTTTCAGTGTGGACATCAGGTTCCTCTCCTGAAGTCCATGATGGCATCCCAGCAACCCGAATGTCCCTGCTGTTTTCTGGAAATCGATGGCATTGCCCTTAAAATATGTGACAGAAAACAGCACTGAGAAACCTGCATATCTGACAGCACTGCCAGGGCTGTACAGATCCCCCAAAAGCTAACAATGGCCATGGCTTTGAAATACTGCTGATTCCTTCATTTCCCATTTCCCCCCGTCCCAGCGGTGTCATTTGGAAATACATTACAGCTGAAAGACTTTGGGATGTTTTAATTACATGTGACTAAAACTTGCTGTTGCTGGAATTAGTGCGCCTATGCTTACGATTTATAGGTCTCTGTTTCGGCACTAGTGAGGTCATAAATAACACGAAATGGGCCCTTTAGTATTAGAAAATTCAGAGCTCCTCTCTAAGCCTCGGCGCACATGTACACTCAGAAACCCTCGTATGGCTTTGTGCCGGGTGTGGTATGAAACACAGCACAACTGCAGGGGGTGGGGGAGAGGAAAAGGGCAATAAATAATTTATCTGTAGAGTAGGAATGTTGACCCTTTGGGCAAGAATGTCCCGGTGCTTCACTGGCGTTGGAGAACTCACTGCACTTGTGTGTTGATGCGGGTGTTTAATGGGCAATTATTCCTGTAGAGCATGGACTCCACTTAGACCTATCTCCCAGAGAAGTGTGTTACAGGGCAGGGTGGGGGGTGGGAAGTGAGGTAAAAGAAGTATTTTTGACCTCCTATTTCAAATGTGAGGGTGTATTTCAGGTGAGGAAGCATTCAGGTGGTATGGAGCTGTGCAAGGGACCGCAGAACTGTCTCCTGGGCACTCTCTCTGACTTGCATCTCTTTGGCAAAGGAGCCTGGGGGGGAAAAAATAGTGGAGGATTATACTTTAAATCACTGAAGTCTGGGGAGGATTTCACATGCTGGGTAATTTTCCATGCTGGAGTATCCACACCCCCCTCAAATGCAGCTGACCTATAGGAGCAGGGTGGGAAAAAGGTCTGTCCTAGCTCAGGAGAGAGATACATGAGCTGTGTCTCAGGCATGATTTTATCTCTGTGGACAGATGGTCTGGGATTGCTGTCAGGAAAACGCTTTCAGATTTTTCCATTACAGGCACTAGAGAAGGGCAAAGTTTTAACATGATACGAGAAACACAGACAAAGTACACCTTAGAAAACAATTCTGTGAATTTTGCCTTCTTTCTGCTCTAAGACCAGGTGAGAAACAGTTTATATTCTGACTCTTGCTGTTCTCTCATTTGGTAACTAAGTAGTTTGTGCATGTGTGACCGTTCATGTGGGTCCTAAGAAACTCACTTTGGCAATTTATTGTCTGGAATTCAAACTTTAAATGGGTGTTTTTATCTTGACACACAGCTTTTCCCAAGCTATTGTTTCTGTTCACCAGTGAGCCTGAGCTTCAGGATAAGGTGTGAGAACCTGAGTACTAAATACAGCATTTTATTTCACTACTTGTAATATTCTCTATTATTTTCTAGAAGAGTGGGTACATTTGCTGATTATAAAAAAAAAAGGGCTCCTATTAAAAAAAACAGTGAAATAAAGACAAAAAGACACTCATGAATTTTTCCACTTGCAAGAGGGAATAATAACTTAGCTACTAAGGCTGAACAAGTGACTACAAAAGAATTGGGTTTGATACAAATTTGACTCAGAGCAGCCAAAAATTTGAGGCACAGAGCTAATTCACAAGGATGTCCAAGGAGATGTAGTCTCTTGTACTGCTTTTGTAGAAAATATGGATTTTTTAGGAAAATGACAAAGCCAAAAGGTTTGCGGCCAAAAAAGCAATCTATAACTGAGAGTTTTGGTTTGTCCTACTGTCATTCTCTTGGAAAAGCTGAGATACCTTGTTCATGTATATCATTCTCATACCCTTTTTCGGTATTCATGGTGAAGCCTGTGCGATTGGCCAAGCTGCAGTGAGAAATAGTAGATGATAGAGGAAAACAAGAGTATGAGGAAGCAGGAAAAAAATGTCATGAAAACATGTTCAAATGTCAGTATTTCTGGGGCTCTATATACTGTTTGGGAGGAAAAGACAATTTTGTTTCTGTGGAAAGCAAGCATCATAACACAAATAATAACTGGCAAAAGGAAAAAATAAAAGGTTAAAAATATGCTGCACAGACCTCAAGTACGTGTTTGAACCATACTTGCAATACGTAACACCATAATTCCATTTGCATCAGCCTGTAGCAAATCCTGTGATGTGCATAAAAATCACAGAATGGTTTGGGTTGGAAGGGATTCTACTGATCTTCTTGTTCCATGCCCTGCCACGGGCAGGGACACCTTCCACTATCTCAGATTGCTCCAAGCCCCGTCCAACCTGGCCTTGGACCCCTCCAGGGATGGGGCAGCCACAGCTGCTCTGGGCAGCAGCCCAGGGCTGGGTGTCAATGCCACTGCTCAGCTCGGTGTCACCCACATGTTTTAGTGAGCCTTGAAAATTTCAGGTTATGTTCCACAGTTGTTCCATTGAAGTTATGTTCCATTGCCCCAGTCACAGTTTCTTTTTGATACTCCTGTGTGTAATTCCCCTATTATCATGATTACAAACTCTGTCAAGAAGGGACCTTTGAGACTATCCATCTATCTGAGTAATTTTGTCATCTACAATCCAGAACTGCTTGTTGCTTGCACCAGCTGTATTTATTTAGGATTTTCTTTTATAAACTCAGTAATAAAAACCCACAGCAGTGTCAAAGAGTATTTTTGTGCCGTAAAAAATGATCCCTGGTGGGATTATAATTTATATTTTTAAATTGAAATCCATTGTCTGAGTCATAAATTTTTTGATTACGAAAACCTGTGCAGTTTTTGTGATTGCAGATGTTATTCTTGACTGCACTTTTTCCTCCCTTCTTAATCTCAAAATACTGTATTTAAAATAAAGATAAATAAAACAATAACACAGATGATAGATGATAGAGGAAAGACGTCTTTACACCTAGAATAATAGTTCACTGAGTTTGTTAAAATACAAGCAAGGGGAAGAGAAAAGACAAACCAGAAGTGATCTTGGATAAACTTGATAAGGTCACTGGAATCACGGACTGAGTTCCTGGCTCAGGCCCATACCCCTTGTGTTACCTGAGATAATTCATGTTGCTGTTGGTCAAGGCAGCAGTTAAATAAGTTTTACATACATGCTCAGGACCCACAGACTCTAACAGAACTTAAACAATAAAATTCACTCACTTCCTGAGATATAAGCTGCTTCCTGAGTCAGGAAGTATCTTAGCTCCATATCTCAACCAGGAATGTAATAACATTATTTCCTCTTATCCTTTATTTTTCTTATTTCTCTGCTTTGTAAAGTCCTGGATTAAGGCCATTTCTTGGACACATTTGCACAACACCCAAAATACTGGGGCCTGTAATATCAGCAGTATACTCAGGACAATTTAACATTTTTTGAAGAGGCATAGTAAAGAGAGGGATGTAAAGAGAGGATTGGATGTAAGAAATAATATGTTGGCATGAGCTGTGCAGAGGGAGATTCCTGTTGAAATGGGAAGGGGGATTTGGGGAGCGGACAGGAAAACAAACTGGTGTCAGTTGAAGGCAGAAGAAATAAATTAATAAGAAAGGAAGGGAGGGAGGGAGGGAGGGAGGGAGGGAGGAAGGAAGGAAGGAAGGAAGGAAGG